>CAXARK010000528.1:0-19895 GCA_963971205.1 Aethes cnicana
GTGTGTTACGGTCAAATTGTGACAAATGTAATGCTGCATTCTGTTCCGTTAGCTGCCAGGGTACATCCACTCAGGGGTCAACGACTCCGGGTAAGCCGCTCTCTCCTGTGAGTAATTATGTTAATTGTATACCTAACAGTCGAAGTACCATTCACCAGGACAATCCGTTTTGTCTTGATGATTTTTATAATGCGCTTCCTGTAAATTTCTTTTTTGAAGATAGGTTTACCGGGTCTTCTACATCTCGTAGTTTTAATAATAATTCCCAGGATGACTCGTTGGAGGTACCATCTTTCATTCAGTTTACAGAGCCTTCTGCAAAACAGCTAGGTAACAATAGTAATTTTCAAATACCACAAGTCTCTAACACTGAACCTGGGACCTTGCCTAACACAACACATTTGCCAAATACTACTGTGCAAGTGTGCCACAATTTAGCTAGTCCCAGTTGCACAACTGTGTCTAGTGAGCGTCACAATATAGCTAGTCTCAGAAGGACTGAACAAATAACATTTTCTTCTATGAATTTTTTAGAGTCCTCTCAGAATTTGAAAGACCATACACATATATTACAAAACCCTGAAAATTCACCTGAAAACCCCATGGATGCTGTTAATGGATATGGCGATAAGGAATATCAGTTTTCAGTCAGACACCAGCGTCCCATATTGGGAATTGACATTTTCAACATTCGGGGAAGAGCACTACTTGACACAGCTGCCAAGAAGAGTATTGCTGGACAGAAGCTCTACTTCTTATTACAAGAAAATAATCAACCATTCTGTGAGAAGGAAATGAGAGTAAAATTGGCAGATGGTTCTTCTCAAATTGGGAAGGTTTTAATTACTACTGTAGATGTCAAAGTTAAAAATAAAGTCATACCTACAGAATTCCTGATTTTGCCAGAAGCCGAAGATAATGAAACCTTATTAGGCATAGATTTTTTGAAGGCAACGCAGCTTAGTTTGGATTTTGCTAATTCAACATGGTGCTTTCCAGGTGGCGAGAAGTATCCGCTACAATACGAATCTAATGCTCCGGCTCAAGTTAAAATAGCTGCTTCCAGCATACTTCGAGTTGAAGAGGGTTTCATGCTGAGCAAACAAGAGCAAATGAAATTAACTGAAATTCTGGATCAAAATGCTGCAGTCTTCAGTCTAGGGGGAGCACCCACTCCAATAGTGGAGCATCATATTGATACTGGGGACCACGCACCAATTTCAGTTCCACCATACCGGCTTACACCTGCAAAAAAGGAATTAATGAAGGCGGAGATAGACAAGATGCTCAATGAAGGTATCATAGAGGAATGTGAGTCCGCTTGGGCTTCACCTGCAGTATTAGTACCGAAGAAAGACAACTCGGTTCGATTTTGTGCTGACTACAGAAAATTGAACAGCATCACGAAGACGGATAACTATCCACTGCCTTTAATAGATGAATTGCTTCAGGCTACTGGAAAGCCTTGCTACATTAGTACAATAGACCTCAGATCTGGTTACTGGCAAGTGAGTGTGAATCCAGGTGATCGGGATAAAACCGCTTTTATTACGCCTTTTGGAACATATAGATTCACCCGCATGCCCTTCGGACTGAAAAATGCTCCGGCAAGTTTCCAGCGGTTGATGGATAAGTTCAAGTCTGGCGCTAGTTTGCAGAATACAACCATCCTCGCATACCTAGACGACCTACTGGTTATTTCGGACAGTTTCGAGAAACACCTGGAAGACCTGCAACTGGTATTTGACCGACTCCGACAGTTTGGATTGCGGGCAAACCGAGAGAAATGTGTCTTCGCCTGCAAAGAAGTTAGATATCTTGGGCATCTCATAACCACAGATGGAATAAAGCCTGACAATAGCAAAGTTGAAGCTATTTTAGCTATGAAAGAGCCTACTAATCTCAAACATCTTAGAACATTTCTACAAACCTGCGCTTGGTTTAGGAAGTTTGTGCCAAACTTCTCAGGAATTGCTCAGCCTCTGACCAAACTCACTAGGAAAAATGAACCTTGGAAATGGCAAGAAGAACAGCAACAGGCCTTTCGTGAACTGAAAACCAGACTGACTTCAGCCCCAATTCTGGTACAAACTGATTACAGCAAACCATTTGTGCTACGTACGGATGCTAGTAGCTATGCTCTTGGAGGTGTACTCATGCAAGGAGAAGGACATGAGGAGAAACCGATAGAGTATGCCAGTCGTCTACTCACTCCAGCTGAACGCCGGTACAGCACAACGGAAAGAGAAGCTTTAGCTGTAATATGGGCTGTTGAAAAGTTCCGCCCTTATATAGAGGGTCATCCAGTTGTTGTCAAGAGCGATCACCAGCCCTTGAAATGGCTGTTAACGCATAAGTCACCTAGTGGCCGCCTCATTAGGTGGGCCCTCAAATTACAGGCATTTGATATCCAGTATGAGTATACACCTGGAAGAGCAAATGTTATAGCGGATACACTGAGTAGACCCGTTTGCGACGAGGACTCTAAAGGAGAATGTGGAGTGTGCTCTGTGATCGTCGACCTTCCTCAGGTGAGCTCGACGGACCTCCGAAAAGCTCAGTTATTAGATCCAGAAGTCTCGAAGATAATAGAAGAACTGGAGAACACCGATCCCATCATCTCTACCAGATGGTTGGAGAGGGGTTACCTCATGGCCCAAGGGGTTCTGTATTGCTACAATCCCCTCTCTGATTCTGAAGAGGCTCAGCTAGTGGTGCCACATTCAATGAAGGAGACTGTACTTCAAGAATTTCATGATGCAGCTACCGCTGGTCATCAAGGCATAGAGAGAACACTAGCTCGTATAAGTC
Organism: Aethes cnicana; assembly: GCA_963971205.1. Classification (NCBI taxonomy): domain Eukaryota; kingdom Metazoa; phylum Arthropoda; class Insecta; order Lepidoptera; family Tortricidae; genus Aethes; species Aethes cnicana. The sequence goes on from CAXARK010000528.1 coordinate 2,812, forward strand.
AAAAGTACTACTTTACCGGAATGAGGAAATATGTGACAGAGTATCTCAAAAGGTGTGAAGAATGTCAACGATATAAAATAAGCAATCAGAAGCCTACTGGATTATTACAGACGCCCATTTTAAGCCAGAGGGGGGAAGTTCTTGCTATAGACCTCTTTGGGCCCCTCCCCGAAGGTGAAGAAGGTGAAAAATGGATCCTTCTGATTGAAGATACCGCCACGCGCTGGGTAGAACTGATAGCACTTAAAGAAGCAACAGCAGAGATTTGTGCCCCAGCGCTCATTGAACATTACTTCTTAAGGTATGGTTTTCCTAGGAGAATCATCTCCGACAACGGAGTGCAGTTTGTCTCTGCGGTTATGCAACAAACCATGTTTTTGCTGGGGATCAAGCAAAATTTAATACCTCTATACCACCCAGAGGCAAACCCAGCAGAAAGAAAGAACAGGGACCTCAAAACTCAACTGTCCATACTTGTGAAGCATAATCATCGTTCATGGCCCAACTTCTTGCCACAAGTAAGGTTCTCATTAAATAGCGCCAGGTGCGCCACCACAGGATGTAGTCCTGCGTATCTGATGATGGCTAGAGAGTTGAGGAGTCCTCTTGACAGTCATTTTGACTTAAAAGCTGTACTGGAGAAAGAAAACTTTCTACCCCAGATCACGCCATACTTACAGAAGTTTTTAAGTAACATAGAGGCTATCAGGGAGAAAGTAGAAGGACAGCAAGACAAATATAAAGCACACGCTGACCAACACAGAAGGCAGTGCCCACAGTTCAGTGTTGGAGATCTAGTTCTCGTCTCTACCCACTTACTCAGTAATGCTAGCAAAGGTATAACTAAGAAATTTCTCCCCAAAAGGGATGGTCCTTATCATATCAGCAAGGTCATCAGCCCCACTACCTATGTTATTGCTGATACCAATACTGGTGCCGATCTAGGTAAGTTCCATTGTTCTGATCTGACCTCATTCATGCCAGGACAGGATGTTACTTCTGTGCCTGTCCATCCAAGACGACTTCGTGGTCGTCCTCATAACTCTGCCCGACCTGCCTCACCTGTTGAATCTATTAGGGTAGCCAAGTCCCCAACGGGTCGTTCTGGGAACTTGGAGGGGGAGTGTGTAGCACGGCAACCCCGGGACGAACGCAATGTACCGCGCATGCGCGAGGAAGTTATAATACGTTCCCGCCGCCCGCGCGCTGTCAAGCTGACAAGACGCTATGCCGATGCGCTTTAATGGCCGCGGTTCTTGTAAAAAACCTTTTCTTTGTATTATTTTATAAATCTATAAATGCCCAAGTCAAGTGTTTGTGTGTGTAACAATAAACCGACTATCGCAAGTTGTCGTTTCACTTCAAAATAGACCTTGCACGAAGAAATCCATCGTGACGAGCTAGCCGGCGTCACAAGGTTGCAAGCCTAATTTTTGTACTTTTCGATCAATTCTGAACACAGATTCTGAAGCTATCTACTATCTCAACTCAACGAAACGCCGTTGCTCGGTCAACACGGACTTTACTCAAGGGTTTGCTAAAATTACCTCTGTCATGGGCCACTCATCAACTATGTCACACTTCACTTCACCAGGTCCGACCATCTTATTGGAAACCTACCAACAGCTCGCCTTTTTGTACGCGGGATATTCGAGAGCTGTTCTACTACTAAGTCCTTTTCGTTAATAATTAATAACGTAATGTCAGTCGGCAGCCGCCCACGAGACTCCTTTAATAGGATGGCTGCCGCGGGCGAACGGCGCATCTGGCTGGAGTACCTACAGTCGACAAAAGTAGCCTAGTATTTTGTGTCATACTCTTATACCTATATAACGGCATAGCAATAACAAGTTAAATATTGACAGATATCTCATTATTATCGTTAGCCCAAAGCATTCCACTTGTACTTGTACTGATCCATATAATTATCATACACTAGGTAAGATACATAGTTATAGCACAGACCTAATATGTATTTTAACATTTCAGACCCTGGAAGCACCCATTACCTCGGAATTTACATTCTCTTATACTAGCGCTGCTGCCGGTACGTCATTCCTCAACATAATCACTATTCATTGCAGACGAGACAGCAAGATAATTGTTTAAGTCATCGCAAACTACAACTAAAACCTCGGAACAGCCGCTTCTTACCTTTTTAATTCGTCAAACAATTCTAGTTCTAATAGTCGGAACCTTAAACTCTAAGGTTCCGAGAAGACGAGCCGATACTTTAGACAATTTTATTAATGATGGAATACTTGTTGCCGACTTGACCTACCTAAAATAAATATCGAATAGCCTTCCCTTGGCACTAAGATCTTGAATTATTTGTGGGAACCGTATAAAGTACAACGATAAATCTGAACGCAGTACTTGCAATAAAATACATTTTTACAATAAAAAATACTTACGTAAAATGAAGCTTGTGAGTTGCATACAAAAAGAAAAAACACCTTTTTTTCAAGCATTCATCTTTAGACAATGCCCGAAATGTAATGTTTACCATGTTCCTTAATTTAATAACCCATCAATTTGTACCGTGGCAGCAGACAAGGCCGCACTATCTCCGGGCCACTAATTGACACTATCGCTTTTATAGCCATTGTATCGGACCCTCTAATTAAAGGCTCGGGAATAGGACCGACGGAAAATAACAATCAAAAGGGCGCGTGTACATTTTATTGTTAGTAGATATCGATAGGTAGGAAGTGTCAGTGTATTAGAAAGATATTGGAGGTGGAGTTGAAATCTATCCACGTCTTTCCAATTTGTTTCAGAGTGGCGCTGGTAACCTATCAAGCATCACATCTTGGGAACTAGAGGTCGCTCCGGGAAGTCGTCGGATGTGTTTGTCATGAACCAATAGAAACACTTCATTTAGGTACCTACAGCGGGGCGAGGATAGGTAGAGGGGGGTGTTTCATGACAAACACATCCCTCGCAACGCATTCTCGCACATCTCTGGTGGAAACGCATCCTAAATGTGGTTGATGCACTCGCCGGACGCAGAATGTAACTCCTTGAAAGTTCCAAAATGTCAAGAAGATAATATACCACATATATATCGCCAAAACGAGGGGATGTCGAGGAGACACAATGCGCAGAATCAGATCTACCTTTCCTCGAAACGTTTACTTTTTCTGCTTCTCGAAAAGTGTAGCACAATAACGTTCACTTTGTTTGCTATGGATAAACAGACAGGGCTGTTTCGTTCCCAATCATGGAATACAACGTATAGCCATAGCTCTGAATGTGCATTGTCTAGACTCAAGCTAGATAAATATCTCATGCCAATTCCAAAGAAGGCATCAGTTACGTCATTGACCGAGTGACAGCCATACCCAGTGTGTACATAGGTAATCAGACGTTTGGAGGCTAATCAATGTTATAAAAGCTAAATGCCTGTTTATTGAGCTTTCATAGCTAAATCTGAAGCGCCTTGGATATCTATTCGACACGGTACATAGGCGTAGGTAGCGGAGAATTCGAATAACTCCTGAAACGGATGTTATGGAAATTGCTTCAATAAACATTTGACGTGCCTCATGCGTAGGTCACAACTACATATCTTCATTTTTTTTTTGTTGATATGGCGTCTGCTGCAAGGCACTTTTGCCAATGTCAGGTGTTAAGATTCTCCATTTGCATTCGTCTGTTTGATCATTGTCACTCTTGAGTTGATTTGTTTCATCCATATATGAAGTTTAGGACTTAATCAGGAGCTGTAGTGTAGGCATTGTAAAAATTATAAGAACGCCATTGCGATTCACAGAGAAGACTTTTTAAATCAATTTAATTAGTTCAGTTATCTTGCCTTCTGGCTTGTTGGCTTGCTAGATGGCTTGATAATATATATAAAAGCGACCGCTGGCCCCTTCTGAAGAAGATGTTGCCTGAATCGGGCGGAGTGGAGGAAAGGCGCGAATGCCCAACAGTGAGCGAGTAAGCGCTGAAGAAGAGACAAGAAGAGAGAGGGAATTTAGTTATTACCAATGAACTAAAGGATACAGCTGAATACACACAATATAATGAGTTCCACAAAAGGATTTGGGATGAGGATTTGCAGATGGTTGGTCCCAATACCGCAGCCGGGAGTAGCGGACCATGTAATAGCGATCTGCTTCCGCAAGGGCGCAGTAGCCAGTAGTCTACAGAATGGCGTAAGTGTCTTCACGCGGAGAATGCACATGAGCTGTTTTAGTTCTAGGCGGTGTGGCGATGCGACGCGTGACGGTCGACGCACGTTCCAGAAGCTTGTGTCGCGGAACTTTTGATCTGTGACGTTTAGCTTTGTTTATGAATTATTGCAATCATTAAGTTTGTAAGGTTTACGCAGTAATTTGTAGGATTATTATTTATACCTATATAAAAAGTGTTACAAATAAGTACCACCACCACCACAACAGCCTATGATGGCCCACCGCCGGGCACAGGCCTCCTCTCACTCTCATCACGAGAGGGTTTGGGCTATAAGTACCCCCCACGCTGGCCCAACGCGGATTGGGGACTTCACACACATTCTTGAATTACTTCGCAGATGCGTGCATGTTTCCTCACGATGTTTTCCTTCACCGAAAAGAAAAGCTCAGTAGTAAATTCAAATGGAATTTCACGCATAAATTATTTCAGAGCTACGAGCCGGTAAGTACAGATGTAATATAAACTACAGTTAGTTTTTTTACACACCTGGAACTGGAAAAATAAGTGTCATTAAGGATGTAGATAAATTTGATGTCGCCATACCAGTATGCTTCTACCCTTACCTACCTACCTTTAATTTTTAGGCTACCTACGATTTCACCTAAGATGTTCCTACATCTTCATTTTCCATCAGCCTCCTGGGAGGTAGGTAGCTCAGCTTTGAAGCTAAATTACGATATATATCTTACCTAGTACTCGCCTGTGACTCGTTTCACAAATATGACAGGATTTTATTTAGCTCAAATGTCAGCCAGTCTGCCAGTGCATAATGCTAACTCTCACGCGCTTCGCAAAAAAAAAACAATGCGGTGCATTTGATTACAAAGCTGCGGGTAGACGCGTCGTGCGGCTTCCCGGAACCGATCCTGTTACTGCGCATAATCCTGTTACGCGACACGCCGCCGGCATATGGCTCGTACCTATTTACTTACCCCGCCCGATAAATATTGAAATCATTGAACTGTGATCCTATTATGAACATTATAGTCGTATAGTCAAAATTATTAATACCTAATTAGGCTTGCCATCTCCTAAAATGAAAAATCCGTACTCTGCCCAGAAAAAAACCGGACATTTTACCCTAAAAGCCTGACATCACCACAACGTCCACAACTAAAAGCCAAACACAACTTTATAAAGCCAGATACCTTTTTTTGAATGTTAAACCCCATTTTTCCCGTTCCTGTGGGAATTTCGGAAAATCCTCTCCTAGAGTTCCCTTACACTCCTCAAGGAACCTACAATTGCCTAATTTCAGCTTCCTTCGATCAGTACTGACAGTAGTGATGATAATGATGATTGCTTCGCTTGAAGCGCTAACGAAAAGCCAAACGAATATTTGGCCGGACACAACTCTAAAAAGCCAAACATGTCCTGCTAAATATAAACAGATGGCAACCCTATACCTAATAGCTTTTCGCTGAGAGAAAAGGCGAACATAGCCGATATAATATGAACATATATGTCGTATGCAGACGACGCGACGAACGATGGAGCAAGGGCGTTTTGGAGTGGAGACCCCGGTTGGATAGGAGAAGAACGTGTCGGCGACCACCTGCCCGATGTACCGATGATTTGAAAGCGACAGCAGGACTAAGTAGTCTAGATAAGGGAAGCGGACAACCACTCTAAATGGAGAAAGATTGGAGAGGCGTATGCCCAACGGGAGCGAATACACACTGATGAAGAAGAGAATATGAACATGAATTGTACTCCATTTCAGGATTGAGAGCAGATTGAGGATTACGAATTTTCCTTTTTTTTCGTTCAGTATAAGGCTCTTAAAATGACTGATCAAGTAACGTTACTTAATGCTAGGGAACAATTTGTACAATGGAATGGATATCATTCAACAACAAACAACAAAAGCTAGGAAAACAGTAAAACTTAATAACAGCAAAAGCAAAGTTTAAATCGTGAAAATTTAGCAAACCATCCTTTTCACGCTTTATGTATGCCCATATATTTTATTATAATTTTCGTATAAAACCTTACGAACTATTATAAAACGTCACGGAAATAGCAATGAATAGAAAGTGTCAGTCAAAACCGAAGCTAATGCAACAGAACAATCTGTGGACCGGCGAAGGATACAATTCTATTGTTTTATCCCTTGAATTGTGGGGCAGGCGAGTCGAATCCCCAATGGTAACGACGATTGTCGAGCTTGCGATTGTGCAATCGTAATTGCACTTTGTGATAAAGAAACAGTTGCAGAGGAACTGGATCTGAGCTGGTTTTCAGATATAAACATTTAATCTATTGATTACTCGTAGAAGGATAATGGGTTCACTGTTGACCAAGGTCCAGAGGTATAGCTGTCAAAGGCGACTTTATAAGATCGGCGCCGAAACAAAGTTTTCAATCTTGAATCTCATTAAGTTTATTACTTATAAATAACTATCATCATATCGAGTAGCTATGCCGCAATGTTGTGCAGTTCCGTTTTGTTTGGATATTTTTTTTTTCAAAGCATTTACGAGCGATAATTTCACGAAGGAGATCACTTTTCAACAGGTTAAAAAGAAATTATGATTTATATCACGAAGCCCGCCAAAACCAGTGAAAACTGAATGTTACCTATAGGACCTCACGCGACACTAGCGCCTCTAGCCGACGATAGCCCCCATTGGACGACGTCATTTAGAGCGCTTTCGCTCGCACTACGTTTGATCTGATCCGTAAAAAACATAGACTAGACATTTTGGGGTCTCATTCAGGGCGCAAAGGGGATTTCATAGTAAATCTATAAGAAACTTCAAACCGTCACGGCGCACGAAGTGAACTTTAAGTCCAGTTACTTCAGTTCACTTTCAACACCGTAACGTTTTGACATTTCCTTTAGATTCCCTATGAAATCCTTTTTGCGCCCCGTATGCCGTATGAAGACGCCGTACTGGTAGTAGCTAGTTCTGCATTGAAATAATGCTAACAATGAGTAACGGGGCTAGCTAGGTAGGAGGCTGTATGACAAGAATAGAGATATATCACTGATGCCAGATTGGGGGGAAAACCGACCAAATTTGGAGGTTTTTATGGACCCTGGAGGGAAAAATGGGGGGACGAAATTTTTGGGGGGAGCGACGGAGGAAAATAACTGTTGTACGTAATTAGAGGCTACCAAGAAAGGTTGATGTAAGTAACTTCATTAAAACTACATAAATTCTTAATATGATGCTTACGTTCGGTGTTTGTTGTATAACAATATCGAAGTAAATTTCTTTAGGGGGGTTTTGAAACAAAAACCCTATATTTGGAGGTTTTTTACATAGGGCTTGGGGGTAATGCGACGGAGCTATCTGGCAACACTGAGATATATACATTCAGTCACACGGCGGACACGGCCTATAATTTAAATACGATTTCGAAGACAATTCGAATGAAGTGTCAATGTTTGCTTGCGAGGACGTCTGTACACTTGTAAATATGTGTGTACCACCACGCGGGCCAACGATTCACTCACAATCTCCGGATGAAACAAATGACGTTAAGGCGAGTTGGGCACGAGTTGCGCTCAGGCTAGATTCAGGCGGGTGATTCCGTGGCCATTCTGTACGTAGACTATTAAAATATTCTGTGGTTCAGTTCAAGCTCTGGGAAGAACCGTGAGAACAGGATTATTATATGGGGTGGAGTCCAGGGGGTAAGTACCTATACGATAATATGCACCTGTGAGTAAGGACAAAAGAAGAGTCGCCAATAAGCAAGTAAGCTTTATTTTCCATGCATACTTAGTTGATAAATGATTGGAAGGCCCCTTTACTGTTAATTAAATCAAAATTATTTTAATTAGAGATCTTCTACTATCTAAAGTCCCGCGCCTTCACATTTCAAAACGCTTCAATGTATTTAAAAAGCACCACAACACTCTCAACACATGTGTGCGTGCTGAGACAGCCATCAACTTTCATGAGAGTGTTGGTGGTGCTTTTTAAATAATAATAATAAAAAAATAAGCGTTTTGAAATGTGAAGGCGCGGGACTTTAGATAGTAGAAGATCTCTACCTACCTACCTACCTACTTTTGCTTAACTTCGCCTTCGCCACGCGCCTTCTAAGTTGTGTCGTGCTATACCTATATATTTGGACTAGCTGTATCCAGTGAGATAACTCGCGTGGGTTCCATGTTTCCCTGTTCCCCTAGGAATTTAAGGAAGTCTTCTCGTTGTGCTCCCATACATACGCCAAGGAACCTCCATGCCAAATTTCAGCTTTCTATGACCAGTAATTTGGGCTGTGAGCTGTCAGTTGCCAGCGTTTTACTCTTAGGTATATAATACTAGCTTCTGCCCGCGACTTCGCCCGCGTGGAATTCGGTTATCGCGTTTCCGCGGGAACTATGCGTTTTAAGTCCCGCGCCTTCAATGTATTTAAAAAGCACCACAACACTCTCAACACATGTGTGCGTGCTGAGACAGCCATCAACTTTCATGAGAGTGTTGGTGGTGCTTTTTAAATAATAATAAAAAAAATGAAGCGTTTTGAAATGTGAAGGCGCGGGACTTTAGATAGTAGAAGATCTCTACCTACCTACTTTTGCTTAACTGTCTTTATTTAGGTACAGGGGCACTTCAACAACGAACGTTCGTCAGATGTACATACGCAGTACAATACACTGTAATGTAGTTTATGGCGCCTATTAAACACGAATGTAAATTCACGTAGACACTCGAATTATGGTAATGCAAGCTTTTGAGTCTTGTTATTAAGCTGGACGACCATAAATGGTTCGGGACAACTAGGTAGGACATACAACTTGCTAAGTACATCTAAAGTACATCCGCGTGGGCTAAACAACTCGTTGCTGTTATGCGTCTACTGTAGTTTTCTCCATTGTGTACCAACAGCTCGATTTCTCGAGTTCAAAACTACACTTTGTACTTGCAATAATTTGAATTGGCGCCTTTCATTCGAGGTTAAAACTTGATGTTATCCCACAAAGTGCTCCTAATTTGAACAAATAAACCATTATAACATAAACAAGAACGGCTTGCCTTAATTGGTAGTCGCAAGGCGATGGCCGCCTACGTTTGGGACCTGCTGCCTACACCTTCAATTAGACTGTTCTGTAGTGTAACACTGCATAACGAGTCCAGGGGCTCTATTTGAAACTGTACATAAGGATAGAGAGTGAGCTTCCCTTGTGAGGCACTCGCCAGATGCAAAATGAAACTCCTAGGCATCGGTTACCCTGAACCAGGGGATTTCAAAGCACTAGCATAGATATGCATTATTGCACAGATTGCACTCCATCATTAACTTATTAGTGATTAATAGCGTTCCCGCGGGAACTATGTGAGTTTCCGGGATAAAAAGTAGCCTATATGTTGACCAGTGTTATAAACTACCTCTATACCAAATTTTGTTGCAATTCGACTAGAAGTTTTCGAGTTAAATCCGTACATACAAACATTTTTTTTTTGTTTTCAGTATCGTTTACATAGTTCCCTCGACTTGATAATTAAATGATAGGTACCTAAATCAGTAATACCATCTCGTTAAATAAGGATATGTGTACATCACTGATAGGATAGTATAATACTGAAACACTATCTCGCTAATAGATAAAGTGTATTTTTATTATATTAAGGGATAAAGGACTTTAAACCGACGAGCATGTATGCGGAACGGGATGAAAGTTGAAGAAGCGTGAGAAGTATGCAAGAGTCGTAGCAAATGGAAAGAAGTGGTCTCTGCCTACCCCTATGGGAAAAAGGCGTGATATTATGTATTATGTATGATAAAGGACTCTCCTTTTCCCTATGTACCGTATCGAATAGAGCCCATTGGCTAACGTGACATCGCCAGGTAAACGTGTGGAGGGCATCCCATTGGCATAACTTTCAATTTACGGAACAATTATTGCTACAACCCTGTGTAGGTAGGTACTCAATGGTAGGACCTACTACTACAGCCTATTTGCGTCCTACTGCTGGGCACAGGCCTCCTCTCATCACGAGAGGGTTTGGGCTATAATCCCCACGCGGGCCCAGTGCGGATTGGGGACTTCACACACATCTTTGAATTACTTCGCAGATGCATGCAGGTTTCCTCGCGATGTTTTCTTTCACCGAAAAGCTCAGTGGTAAATTCAAATTGAATTTTGCACATAAGTAAACTTAGAGGTGCGAGCCGGAATCGAACCCCCGAACCTCTGCATGAGAGGCGGTAGTTCGCATCACTAAGCCACCACGGCTTTTTTCAATGGTAGGGCCCAGCTATATCATAAGATATGGAAGATATTAAAGGGGACGGTGGTGTTTATTACTAATGGTGGAGAAAATGTATTTGTATTGAAAATTGTAATCATTTTAAATATTTTAAAGTTAGATCAGTAGTTTCAGTGACCGCGTTAGTTTAAAGTTGACTTCGATAACCTTTATTTTTACTTGTAAAAGACATAAACGGGTGCTTGGGAGCTGTTTTGCTCGATAGTCAAAAAACCAGTAAGTGGTTTTTTTCTCAGTTTTCTTAGTATAAAAAAAATACAAAAGTTTTTTATTACAAATAAAACCCGTATCTGTCATAATATTTTTTAAGGTTTTCTGCATTCAGTATATATTACTGAATTCTGAGTTTTATAGCACTCAAGCAAACAAGAGTTGATAAGATTTTTGTTAGTTTTGAACCGAAAATAATATATTTCAATCAAACGCCTTGAACCCATTACACGCATAAAAATAGACAGGCGCTTCGAGTAATCATTCTTCAGGCGCTTTTAACTCTTACATCAACATTTACAAGCATTTTAAGCACACGAAACAATGTAAGATATCCACACTAATATTTAAATGCGAAAGTTACTCTGCCTGCCTGTTTGTCAGTTACCTCTTCACACTTAAACAGCTGGATCGATTGAGATAAAATTTGTTATGGGATAGGCTACTTTTTATCCCGGATAAACGCATAGTTCCCGTGGGAACGCGATAGTCGCGGGCAGACAGAAGCTAGTGTATCATATGTAAGTAATAAGTAGTATCAGAGACAAAGTAATTATATAGACTGTCAATCTCCTTACATTACGGCGTACATCGGCAATAGCCAGCAGGGAGCTTCAAATTCGTAAAACATACTTCGCCTGTACATCGCCATCTAAATGTTGCTCATGTAGTTCAAATTCATATGCAGGCTACCTAGGCAGCGACATCTATTATCGCATCTAAAACTTACTTCGGGCGTACGCTCATTTGTATGAAGGTTGGCATTCTAGGTTTACCTTGCTTTTTCTATGGTAGTACTTTGTTCGGTAATGAACTGAAACTGGTTCGGTGCAGTCATAACATGAGGTTTGTGCCAATTAAGGAGTCCTCCCACGCATACGCCGGACAGCAGAATGGAATATGTGGCTTAATAAATGAAGCCTTGATTAGCGGATTACGTGCATTTACATTAGTCAGTGCAGTAAACGAAGCAACTGCAGTTTAATGTGAAAAGAACCTGAAGGGGAAAATTGTTGCAACTTTCAGATAATTTAGGTGATTGCCAATATTTTTCATGTTGATATTTTCTTTTTTAAATAAGCAATTTCATACAAATGAACTAATATAGAACTAGCTTCTGCCCGCGACTTCGCCCGCGTGGAATTCGGTTATCGCGTTCTCGCGGGAACTATGTCCTTTCCCGGGACTCAAACTATCTCCGTACAAAATTTCATCCAAATCGGTCCAGCGGTTGAAGCGTGAAGAGGTAACAGACAGACAGACAGAGTTACTTTCGCATTTATAATATTAACTAGCTTCTGCCCGCGACTTCGCCCGCGTGGAATTCGGTTACCGCGTTCCCGCGGGAACAAAGCGTTTTTCCGGGATAAAAAGTAGCCTATGTCCGTTCCCGGGACCCCAACTGTCTCCATGCCAAATTTCATCTCAGTCGGTCCAGCGGTTGAAGCGTGAAGAGGTAACAGACAGACAGACAGACAGACAGAGTTACTTTCGCATTTATAATATTAACTAGCTTCTGCCCGCGGCTTCGCCCGCGTGGAATTCGGTTATCGCGTTCCCGCGGGAACAAAGCGTTTTTCCGGGATAAAAAGTAGCCTATGTCCGTTCCCGGGACCCCAACTGTCTCCATGCCAAATTTCATCTCAGTCGGTCCAGCGGTTGAAGCGTGAAGAGGTAACAGACAGACAGACAGACAGACAGAGTTACTTTCGCATGTATAATATTAATATATATATCAGGGGCTCTATTCGAAGTGTTACATAGGTAAAGGGAGATTCCCAATTCCTGCGCTCACGCGTTGTGGCGTTGCAACCGATCATTAAGCAGCTAGCTGATCCAGATTTATGTTCAACTTGAGCGCCGGGACGCGTGAGAGCAGCGATAGGGAATCTCTCTTTCTCCACGTAACACTTCGAATAGAGCCCCAGGGGGTCTTCCTCTAAAGAAAGCGTTCCTCGATATAAAACGCATTTGGTTATTTATGTGTATAAACTTTATTATGACGGGATATGACGTGATTTGAACCTGTTATTGCTTCTAAGTTGTTATGATGAATGTATTGCTGCAGCAGCATCAGTAACTAAGTATTGATCAGTGCTCAAACCTATAACGAAGTACACAAGTAAGCAAGATGTAGGTAACATCCGTCCGTCTTTAAGCGAGAGATTCGCAAGCGATTGTGGCCCTTACAGCTTACAGCCCTTAGTTGGCACAAACAAATTTCTGGCACAGAGACATTCCATCTTAGGTCTCAGGGTAGGCAACGCATTCGAGATCTTATGATCATGATTATGATTAAGATGGAATGCCACTTTGGATTTTTTACACAAAATCTGAAATGAACATAAATCTCATAGGCCATGTCTATGCTATACCTACTCACTTTGTTATAGAGCTCCTGGAATCCTCCGGCAGGCCGACGAATATCAAGGTTGAAGACATGAGTACACTGCACTAAACACCCGTAATTTAGACCAAAATTTGCTCTGAACCGCAAAAAAGCAAAAAAAAACTTGGATTTACCGAATCAAACGATCATATCAAAAGCAACTGCCAAAAGTCTGTCATACACTGAGGGTCATAAATGATTTTATAAAACCTGCCAGTGCGGCCGACTCGATATGGAGGACTGCTGACTCCGAGACAATTTTATGATGGAGAGAACGTGGGTGCAATGTAGGTGTTCTTGGCCGTAAATTTAAATAATGTAATGTGTATTGCTCATTTCCCCCTCTGAAATCTAAATAGGACCCGCCATTATTAGCTCCGGCCTCCTCCGGTTCAAGAACATAAATCAAGGCAATGTGGTTGACGAAGTTAATTTCGGTATTAGCGATTAGGTACGCCCACAAATTACCGAGTAAACCTAAACATAATAATATAAGCAGCATTTATTGAAATCTGATAGTTACTACTTTGTGTAAGACCACACACACACATGGTACATTTTCAATGCGTGCAGGTTTCCTAACGATTATTCGTTTGCTGGTTTCCACCTTTGAGCACGAGCACTTTGACCCGACCTAACCTCTTGGGTAAATTCATTTCTGTTAAATTCATTTAAAAGTGCCCAGATGTGGCCTATAAGTTGAATAAATATTTTCATTTTCATTTTCAAACAAAATCAAGTGACAAAGACGGTTATTTAAAATACTTCGTCGTTAGGTCATTAGTTTTCAGTATCACGATTTTAACAGAATCTCAAACAGCTCACTTTTGACAGACAAAAATCAAGATATTTTTACTTTGACATTTCTATTCAGCGTTTTGTTCACACACAATGAAAAAGTACGAATCAATATTTTTTTTATACTTAATGTTGGCTATTTATTTAATTTTCTATCACCATAAAAACAAGTTTTTTTTTTTCTTATTAATAAAGTGATAATTCAATGCCTAAAAGATGTCTAATGCTAAAGTTGGCCTTTTCTGATTTGTCTTTGGTTAGTGAAATGTCAAACATGTGAAACGAAACGTTCAAATCAAGCGTAGAAATCGCTTATTGCTTGCGGTTGGTTGTTGAGTATAGCGAGCGAACTTGTTATTTGCTTGGAAAGTGAAAAAATTTGGTCGTTTTTAACATTTTGATAATGAAAATTGTGGTCAATTAGTAATCATGTTGGGTCAAGCTTCCACCGAAGCGTTGCTGTCAGCAACCTACGTGGAAAACTACTTAGATTGCGTGGAAAATCTGCCGAACGATCTACAACGACATTTATCGCGTATGCGAGAGCTGGACGTAACTTACAGAGGTATTTTTTTGTCTTTCACGGCGTCCTTATGGTCATCTTTTATACTTAGTAATATGATTTGGCGTTATTACTTAGGTTATTAGTGTGAATTCTTAAGATTTGTTGACGTTAGCACCAACCTCGTTCCGTATACGTTCAACTTCTTTTTATAGTATCACTGGCGTTTTTGGAGACCAAAATAAACGTTTCTAGCGTTATTTTGGTTCATAATCCTAATCGCTCTTGAAATCTTCCATCCTACAAGAGCAATATATGTGTTGTGGAAATCATTTGTTCTTTTCTGTCTTTACATGATTACCAATGTTACAAATACTTATATAGGTGATAAAAATAAAATTATATATGTATAGTAAACAAAATTACTTTCACTCGTACAGTGATTGCCATATTCAATTCTGTATTATGCAATTTATGTCATGACTTTCTAGTTTTTGACAATTTTGCTTTTTATCCCCCAGTGACCTAGATCATTTACTGTACTTTCACCATTTATAAAAATATCATTATAAATTATGATTTTTAGGGTTCCGAAGTCCACAAGTAACCCTTATAGTTTCGCCATGTCCGTCTGTCCGTCCGTCCATCCGTCTGTCCGCACTATTGCTCGGAGTTCCTTAGTTCTAGAAAGCTGTAATTTGGCATAAATATACATATTAGTTACGCTGACAGTGGTATAATAAAATTTTGAAATGTATTTTTTTATAGGGTACCTCCCTTACTCGTAAAGTGGATATGTATTTTTTTTCTTGTGTATCCCATGGTGTCGTTGCATCGTCATCATATCGACCTATTCATCGTCGGGCATATTGTTCTCAAAAAAAGATTGTGTTTGATAAAACCATTTTTCGATTAAGTGATGCGTTTGTGAAATATTAAGCTTTAAAGTGCTAGTTTTTGTTAGAGTCGAGTGTCCCCCCCCCTGCCAGCTAAATAGTGGTATTTGGATGGCTGAAAAAAAACACGGTTGTAGCATATATAACGTAGTTGAAAGGAAAACTATCACAGCTAAGTAGGCTGTACAAATTTACGAGTCATAGTCGACTTCTGAAATGATTAAAAAACCAATGATTTTTCTCGAGCGGCAGGGGCGTCGGGCGGGCATGTCAAACCACAGGCTAGCTAAGATGCTAAATAAGTCTTAGAAGGGTACTGCGGGCATCGTCAACTTCGGAACCCTATACTTTGCGCGTGGCCCGACACGCACTTGGCCGGTTTTTTTTATTTTAAACAACAGTTTTTAACATTAACATGACATGGTCTTAGCTTAAATTAAAAAAATGGTCTTTAAAACTTGTTAACTTATATTTAAAAGATGGTCTTGGATTAAATTAAAATAAAAAACAGCCTTCAAAAACTTGTTAAACATTTTCTTCATCTGTTTGTTTTGTTTGTTTTTCTTCGCCTCCACTATCCAAGTTGTCTGGAAGAGAACGCTATTAAGCGATAAGACCGCCTGCTGTATGCCATACCTTTTGTGTAATTACATTATGTCTGTACTGTTCCTTGAATGTCTGGTGTTCAATAAAGTATATTGTGTTGTATTGTAAAGATAGACAATTATTTAGTTAACTAATTTTATATTTAGTATGAAAAACCTCACTCAAAATGTATTGTGTCAATTCCATTCATAGAATGCCTTCGAGATGCTGAAGCCCATCTTGCACTATGCATCGGAGCGAACACAGAGGAGCGCCGCCGCGAGCGAGCAGCCATGCGCCTGCAGACTGCCCTCGTCGCTGCGCAGGAGGTCGGAGATGAGAAACTGCAGGTCGTACAACTGTTGCAAGATCTCATAGACAACAAGCAACGGTCCCTTGAAGCTGACCATAAGAAACTTGGTGAGTTCGTTAAACTTTATTAAACTTGTAATGTTTTATTCTAAAGAGTTGACTTTGAAAAAATGATGTAGACATTCTGTAAAAAGTGATAACCCTTTGCTTATTGTATGCTGTTTTAGAAAAGGAAGGTGTGTACGTCTCAGGTTTTAGAAGTTCTACCAAAAATAATGAATATTGTTAAATGTTTAGAATGGATCCAGCTCAAGGCATCAATCAAATTTTTCATTATAGATATGATTCTATACATGACCATAAAAAACAGTGCCATTAAAATTTACCTAAGATAAACTCTCTTACTAACATGAACTCTAACAGAGAAATTGTGATTTAGACCTATCAGTGATCTGCTTCCTATCTACAAGTTAAATAAATAAATAAATTTGAATAGATCATGACAATTAAAAAAGCCGTGGTGGCCTAGTGGTTCGACCTACCGCCTCTCATGCAGAGGGTCGGGGTTTCAATTCCGGCTTGCACCTCTAAGTGCGAAATTTTACCACTGAGCTCCTCGGTGAAGGAAAACATCGTGAGGAAATCTGCACGAATCCTGCAAGCATTGAAGTAATTCAAAGATGTGTGTGAAGTCCCCAATCTGCACTGGGCCCATGTGGGGACTATAGCCCAAACCCTCTCGTGATGAGAAGAGGCCTGTGCCCAGCAGAGGGACGCAAATAGGCTGTAGTAGTAGTAGATCATCACAGTCCACTACACACCATTATCTTGAGATTTTGGGATACATCTCAACCCATTGGGCTCTTTTGTGTAAATAACCGTCAACATGTAATACACACGCTTGCCATTCAACAATTGCTTTCCCCATCCAGTGTCCTGCCTAGACGTGGGCACAAACG
>CAXARK010000529.1:0-17649 GCA_963971205.1 Aethes cnicana
CGACAGTGGTGACTTAGTCGGACTTAATCACGGACACGCTTACGAAAAGGGAGCAGGCAGTGACTACGGCGAAGAACACCACGCGGCTCATGGCGAAAAGGGCAGCAAGGGGTACAACTCCAAAGACCACCACTCAGCTGGTAAATCTGGACACTACGGCAAAGAACATAACGAAGGTTTCCACAGTGAAGCTGAGGGTGAGGAAAACGCGCATCACGACGAATCCGATGCCCATGGAAAGCATCACGAAGCCGGGTCCAGTTACGAGGGCGGAGACAAAGGCCACAAGAAGCACTCCAGCAAAGGAGAGGATATCACTGGATACCATAAAGTTTTCCACAAGGACGAATTCAAGAAGGATCACGACTTTTACGACGTTGCTGATAATAGTGGCCATTTCAATAAGTATGGTAATGAGAAGGGACATCATGGGTCTGAGGAGGGTGGTCATAAGGAAGGCGGACATGCGGACGGTGGCTTCCACAAGGGTGAATTTGGAAAGGCTGGTTCCCATGCTGAAGGACATCATGACGAAAGCGATGACAGCCACTCTGCCGAGGAAGGCAATGATAGCGAATATAACCATAGTGAAGAATACGGAAAGAAAGGAGGCAGCGGACACGAGAAGGCATACGGTTACGACGATGATGATGATGATGATGACGAGGATCACGAATAGATGAAAGATATTAATTTGTTAACTAATTTTTCATTAAACTTGTTATGTTTGATACGAACGCCGTGCTGTAAATTAATATTTTTATAACGATCATGTAAAATAAATGCTTGAAAACGAAAGTAACCTTCTTTGCTCATTCTTCCTACCGTAAACCGACTAGGTATGAATTGTTCATTTTTAGTATCCTCATTATACATATACTTACTATTACTTCTAGGTATAGATGACATATTTATTTTACTGTATTAGAGGCTCATATCCTAGCTCATAATTTAATAAAATGGTTAATTTATAAATAAAAAAATAGAACCGACATCAAACTCCGATAGCTTGTGAAGTTGGTATCACTGTCAAGTTCACTATAAGATAGTCATAGCTTTGGGGGTGTTCACTTGACACCGACTTCACAGGCACCGATATACATGCTAACAAATTTCGAGGAGTTCCCTCATTTTTTCATGGATCCCATCATCAGAACTAAAACCAATTAAAATGGGACCTTTCGATTAAAAAAAGAATCATTGAAATCGGTTTATAGTTGACGAAATTATGCGTGGTCATACATCATGGTCATGACTTGAGAACCTCCTCCTTTTTTTGTCGGTTGAAAAGCAAAACTACCACTTAATTAGAGGTACTGTAACTTTTCAATTTCTGAAGCAAAAATGTCATCAGCCTATAATGTCACAATTTTGCTCTATTCAGTACCTAAATATTCAAAATTATTTGGAAATCTGGAATTCTGTATTAAGTATGAGAGAATATAAAATTATTAAAAATCATCCATTGATATGGGAATCCGAGCTGTTCGAGTCACCAAAGCTACATCTAGAAACGTCCGCAGTCCGCACTCCGTAGTCCACAAATTGGTTTTCTGTGCGCAATACAATGAACGTGGAAAGGTTCTCCCTACCTCTAGTTCTAGTCCGACATGACCAAAATTCGTATTATTACCTGAGGCTATATTTGAAGTCTTAACACCTCTTCACATTTTAACCGCTGAACTGATTTCCATGAAATTTAGTATGGAGATAGTTTAAGAGTCCCAGGGAAGCACATAGGCTACTTTTTATCCCGGTAAAAAAGCATACTTCCCGCGGGAACGCGCATAACCCAACCGAATTCTGCGGGTAGAATCTGGTGTTAGTATAGGGATCTCGCTGTTCCCTATAGGATCGCTCACGCGTCGCTAGAACTTTAAGCAGCTAGATTTAAATTTCAACTTGACGCGTGAGCGATCTTATAGGGAACAGAAGATCTCTATTTTAAGACTTCTAAATTCGAATATAGCCCCTGTCCGTATCTATTACCTCTTCACATTTTAACCGCTGAACTGATTTCCATGAAATTTAGTATGGAGATAGTTTAAGAGTCCCAGGGAAGCACATAGGCTACTTTTTATCCCGGTAAAAAAGCATACTTCCCGCGGGAACGCGCATAACCCAACCGAATTCTGCGGGTAGAATCTGGTGTTAGTATAATTCGCTTTCTTTACTTTTCAAAAGGGCAATTTTTTCTCGTAAGGACTAGGTACTGCAAGTGCTACACAAGAACTGTAGCAGTCTCCGGCATGGCACACCAGTGATTAAACGCAATAAGTGCTAACATAGCGCCGTGATGAGTGAGCGCAGCGATATAGAATCTTCCTTTCCCTATGTAAGACTTCGAATAGAGATCCTTGTTTACTAAGGCCTATTTATAATAGGACAATTCGATGAGCATCGTAACATAGTCATGGCCTTTGCCCTCGCCATCCGTGCTAAATGGATTAACTATGAAGATGCCTGAGATGCTTGAACGGTGGTAGGGCCTAGTGCTAGGTCTGTCCGGGATGGCATCACCGTTTCTCCCGCTAACCTTCCGCCAGTTGTGTTCTGTAGGGGGTTAAGGCAGCCGGTGAAATTTCTGGCACAGAGGCATTCCATCTTCGGCCTCAGGGTACCTAGGCAACGCATTCGAGATCTTATTGTTTAGTTAAATGAAATACATATATTCGGAACTTCTATATTATCCTTATGTTATCGCAATGATTTAACAGAAAGTGCTATGTGTTCACGTTGCTGTTATAGGTAACCTTTTTTTACCGTGGGGAAATCCTCATGGATATCACACCGCTCTGTCGCTCTCCGCGTGCTTTCCGCTCACCTATCATACAAACCTTTTTTTTTCGAGTGGGATATCTTACAACAATAATGACCCGGCCTTGTTAAGGAAGAACCGGGTTATGTATTCCCCATTCGAGACCGACCACAGATGCTATTCGATGAAACCCTACGGAACCGTTGAGAGCAAACCTAAACAAGATGTTTTTTACTAAGCGTGTGATGAACCGTATACGAATAGCCACAGCCGGCCTTGACCGATCCAAGCGGCTGCATCCATTAGTTATCTCGATTACGGGACCAATCGTCCGCAACCAGAAGTTCATCTCGACGAAAAAAACCATCCTTGGCTCCAAATAGACTATAAAACCGCACCAGCTTCCATGTATGTCAGTGTCGCAACCTAGTTCGATTGTGCAACACAAAAACGTGACAATGCGAAAACTTCTGCCATTGATATTGGTTTTTTGCGTGGCCGATTCATCACCTGTCAACCTAGGCTCTTTAGAATTTGATAACCTCGACACTGAACTTTCTGATCTGTCTTACGAGGTAGAAGAGGAAGACTTGGACGACTTTTCGAAGCTTCTAGACGCTGCCGAAGATAACAAAGAAACCAAGAGTGTCAAAGCTTCTGGTTTTAAAAAGAAGAATACAGCGAAGAAAGGTTTGAAAGGAAAGCATGATATTAGTGATGTGAAGAAGTTCTACAAAGGTGTGGGCGCTAAGGACGTGGGCCATTATGATGACGATGAAAGTTACGCTTTGGCGGAAGCGGTAGCGGCTGAAGCGGTTGGCATAAAAGGGAAAGAAGACAGGAAATACAGGAAAGGGACCAAAACCAGGGGATTCCATCGCGTACACCATAAAGACGAATACAAGAAGGATAAGCTATTTTACGAAGATGATGAAACAAAAGGATCCATAAACAAAGTTGGTGCGAAAGGTCGTGGATACAGTTTGAGTGGGGGAGCTGGGTTCGATAGGGGTCATATTCACCACGACAGGAAGAAAGGAGTGTATGGAAAGCAAGGGTATTTAGACAAAGGAACGTTCGAAAAGGAATACGAGGGATTTGGAGACTCACAGGGATTTGAAGCTAAGTTTTCTAATGATAGTGAATAAATTAAAATAATTAAAGCATAGACGTAAATTTATGTCTATGAACTAAAGAAATAAAGAATAGTTGAATTATCTTGCTTTTGTTTTGTTAAATTTCAAACCAAGACACGCTTTTAAACATAACTAGTAAGCACGTGCGAAATGAAAATAATACCTACCTAGATGGATTGGATACTCTTCATTTCATAAACAGCTTGGACACAGTTTTAATATAAAATTACCTTTAATATGTAATTAGATGATGCTAGTATCGTTTTTAGGGTTCCGTACCCAAAGGGGGAAAAACGGAACCCTATTAATATGCTTCATACAAGTAACTGTTTTTTTCTTCGTCTCATTTCAAGCGCTCTATCTAATGAACCATTATTGTTAGACACCTGAAATTTTCACAAAATACGCATTATTAAAGCCACCATCACAACAAATACTGAAACAGTCAATAAGTTTATTCCCAATGCGGATTTTCACACAGGAAAGTTACGTATTTTTTCGAACGTCGCTCTTTACGTACATTAAT
The DNA here is from genome assembly GCA_963971205.1 of Aethes cnicana. Lineage (NCBI taxonomy): Eukaryota > Metazoa > Arthropoda > Insecta > Lepidoptera > Tortricidae > Aethes > Aethes cnicana. The sequence continues at coordinate 4,421 of CAXARK010000529.1, forward strand.
ACAATACACTTTTATAAGAATTAAAAAAAATATTTCCTGACTCTAAAACAATAAAACAAGTAGAAAAACTGAAAAAAACTCAATAGGTAAGTATAAAAAATGAGAAAAAAAGTGTGGAGAGTTCGGCGTTTGAACCCACGTTCACTTGAATGAGTTTCCACGTCTCTCACGAATACGCCACCAAAGCACTTACTACGCTGGCGAAATTAGGTATGTATATGTTCCATAGTTAGAACGAATAGAACAAAAGTCTAATTCAAATATCGAATTTTTTTTGTATATTCATTCAAGTCCATGATATGACTAAATAGTTCCATGTTGCCAGTGTTGTTTGTTCTAATGGACTCATCGATGTCGCTGGCTAAAGAAGTATGTTTAGTTAAAAAAAAAATAGTACATAGTTATGATGAATTAATAAATTATATACAGACGATGATTCCCAATTCCGATATGTGAATTTTCTCCTATCTTCCAATAAAATCTTGTTCGGCATCAAACCTGCCTGATAGGGTCATAAGGTACTTAGTGTTGTGATGAAATTGATATTTTTTTCACCAACTGTGAATAGGGGTCACATAGAGACGATCAGTTGTACGGAACCCTACATATGCGATTCCGCATTTGACTGATTTTTTTCCTTCATTTGGTGGGCATGATCCTTACAATAATACCAACATAGACACACAATAAAACAAACAATCAAAATGTAAAATATTAATTACTCATGGAGGTACTACTCCATGAGTAATTAATAATAAGTAATTACTTACAATCTTGTTTCTAAAACTAAGCTTAATTAATTTTATTCTTTATTTTTTTCGGCTGTTAAAACGGTTTTGTATGTTCGAAATTCCTAAATCGATTAAAAGTCAATTACCGATTCACAGTACTTCACTACGTTGTAAAAAGTCTATCAAGTCTATGGTAATTTCGTCATCTGTCACTCATGAAATTGTCACAGTTCTATAGTCTGTGCCTAGCTACAATGAATGAAGTGGTCGTGTTTGTGTAAATGATTGTGGAACAAAGAATTAACAAGACGAATTAATGTGGCTCGGCAGAGTACCGTCGTTTAACATTACTCATGAGTACGGAAGAGACTCTGTTGAATCTCGACTTCGACAAACCACACACGTCAATTACGCTGCCGGATGACGGCGTGGTATCTCTATCGAGTAGTGCAGAGGAAATTTGTTTAGTGCCCGAGGTCGGTTTCGAGGGCAACGTGGATTCCCCAGGGGTGAACAGGGAGTCGCAGCCGCTCCTTGGCGGTCGTGGCGACTACGAAGTATCCTACAACCACTTTCCAGGTAAATACGTTCTATTTATCACTGAGTCATGTATACCGTGTATACGCCTATTTATGTGCAAAATACGTCATTTTGCGCTCGCTAAAACATATGGAATATAATCATTTGCTATCCAAAAGAACTCCACTGGTTTTCGTTCTAAAAATACATTTCTGTCTTCCAAGCAACACTTGTAAGGCTTCCAGGCTGGCTTTGTTTTTTACAATCTCATGTCGAATTGACTTACCTACATAGTAAATTTGACCTTGGTTTCCTGTGTATACATCCTATCCATATGAGTACGAGGTAATTATAATTTGGCATTGTTCAAATACTGACTTTTCCATATTAGACATCTTCAACTTCACGGTAATGTTAATTCATTAAAATATAGTTACATGAGTGAACTTAGCCACAGAAGCATGTAAATTTTCAGCCAACTGTAAAAACAATTTGCATTTGAGGTAGTATTTTTTTCCTTTTGTACGTGATGGATCAGCCTTTTCAGTGTGGTAAGTTTTGTATTTGATTATTTTCATTGCAATGTTACTATTCAAAGATCTCTTTAATATTTCAGATTGTGTTTCCGCCTGAAAACAGTTTCCATATGCTAATGAAGATTATAAGCTTTTCTTTAGTCATTTCATTTCAATTTCATGTCCCTATAACTTGTGTTTAACACTTGTTTGTAGCGATTTGCTCAGTGCTTTATCAAAAGGATAAAAATAGTGTTGCTATGTATTTAGAGCAAAGGAAAAAGAAGCATATTTAATTATGAATAGTTTGCAAGTGCAGAGTTGCACCTCTTCTAATAAAGTTCAAATATAGCATACAAGGAAGGATACTTATAATACCGATTCTTTATCCTGTTGTAAATTGAATTTAGAATGCAAGCGGACAGGTCAATATGTGTTTGTTTATTAAAAACTACACATTTCATTAAAAAAAGAAGCAGTACAAGTTTACGCTAGCACTTTAAAAACATGTCATTTGTGGGAGAACAGATAAATATGCAAATTAGTTCGAAGCCTGCTATACGGGTTATACTGTATGTTAAATTTTTAAATGATGTAAAAATGAGCTGTCTGTTGCAACGACTGGTGCCATAACATAACTTGTTTTAGTTATTTAGTTATTTAAGCTAGTTTTGGATTAGTTAATTATGTGTAATGTTAATGAGCTATAATTTGTATTGCACTTTGGTAATATGATCAAATACTAATCAATACTAATATTATAAATGTGAAAGTGTGTTTGTTTGTCATTCCTTGAGGTCGCAACGATTGAACCGATTTGGATTAAATTTAGTTAGTATGGATGAAGTTTAGGTGAAGTTTAGTATGGAGATAGTTTGAGACCCTGGGAATAATATAGGATACTTTTAATCCCCATATTTCCACGGAATGGGTTTTCTATGGGTTGAACCAGTTTGTCAATACTTCTATGACTGTAACCATCTATATGTATAGTATCATCGGGTACGCAAATTCCAAGTCTACACGGGATGAAGTCGTGGGCAATGGTGGCTAGTAATATATATGGATGAGGATCATGGTATTCTTTATTCTATTTACAATAATGGTAACTTGTAAACAGTAATTTAAGTTGACTTAAGGATTTAGTTATAAATCACTGTTCAACAGCATAATTTATTCCTATTAGGACCAATATTTCATACAAAATTTGTAAATTTTATAAGTTGAAAACTCTTTAAAGAAAATCTGTGTGATTGTTTGTATTGTTCCTTTCCAACAGTAACTGTTTGTAAATATGAAAAAAATAATGTTCCTTGCAAAGATGACATTACAAGTATTGTTTTCAATTTTTCGTACATCTTTTACCCATTAAACAAACAGACATAATGAGTGGACACAACACACATATGTATAATATTCATTGTTAAGAAATCAATTGTTCACATTTATGAATTTAATTTCAGATGACCCGCAGTTTAGTGAGTTGGTATGGCAGGCGGAGGTGGCCATCGATAATAATATCTTCCCAGAGAGAATATACCAGGGCTCCAGTGGCTCTTATTTTGTAAAGAATCCTGGCGGGGTAAGTTTATTAAAAAAAGGGTACACTATGTTAGTCCAAAAGTAAAAAATGTAATGTATGTAATGTATGTAAAAAAAAACTAAAAACCGGCCAAGTGCGTGTCGGGCCACGCGCAAAGTATAGGGTTCCGAAGTTGACGATGCCCACAGTACCTTTCTAAGACTTATTAGCATCTAGCTAGCGCACGTCATACCACTGGTATGACGTGCCCGCCCGACGCCCCTGCCGCTCGAGAAAAATCATCATCATAAGTTGGTCGACTATTACTCGTAAGTTTGTATAGCCTACTTAGCTCTGATAGTTTTACTTTCAACTACGTTATATATGCCACAACCGTGATTTTTTTCAGCCATCCAAATACCACCATTTAGCCGGCAGGGGGGGGACGTGACCCTAACAAAAAATAGCACTTTGAAGCTTAATATTTCACAAACGCATCACTTAATCAAAAAATGGTTTTAACAAACCCATAATATTTTTTCAAGACCTATTCAACGATATGCCGCACCATGGGGTACGCAAGAAAAAAAAATTACATCCCCACTTTACGAGTAGGGGAGGTACCCTATAAAAAAATATATTTCAAAATTTTATTGTACCACTTTGTCAGCGTAACTAATATGCATATTCATGCCAAATTACAGCTCTAAACCTAAGCATCTCCGAGCAATAGTGCGGACAGACGGACGGACGGACATGGCGAAACTATAAGGGTTCCTTGTGGACTTCGGAACCCTAAAAATGTGCTGGAAGCCTAAAAGAATAGCTGTCTTCTTAAGAATCTATTAATATTTAACAAAAGCTGAAATGAAGTAACACTATGACTATGACATAACTGCATTTTTTGCGTCTTGAAACTGATTAATTAATGAAAAAACGTGTCCAAGGTTACCCAACTGCTTATCAACGAAACCGCATCTTGATGACCATTTGACCATAACCTTGCTGTCAAACTATTCAACCGTTATGGTCATGACTATAAAGCTCAAATCAATATATTTATTTGCAAACAGTTACATTGAATGAAAGTGATTCAGTTCCTTCATTTGACGAATATGTTTTGAATACAATGAATGTCTGGCAGTCACTGGTCATTGTACTATAAATGTTGATATGTTCTTCAATTAATGATTCAGAGCGCGTTTTCGATTCTTGCGTTATTATTGGCCTGATTACATCAAGCAAGGTTAACTGTTACGATGTAATTTACTTTAATAGGATGAAGCCTTAACGTTTTTAACAGTCTACCACTAACAACATACCTGTGTGAATAATTAACTTATTGGTTTCTTGGTTTAATATTAATATTGTAGGATGAATTGTGAAGTTCTGACCTACTTAATCCAATATTCTTAAATAGCTTGTCCTAAGGTGATCATTGCATATTTTAAACTGAAATATTATTTACACTCTGTTAACCAAATAAATCAAAATGTATAAATACTTTCAAATGCTTCAACTTCTTCGCATAACAAATGGCGCCCGAATTAAATGTCAAATAGTAATGATAGATGAAAATGTAGTGCAACATTGCTCGATTTCTTATTCTCTTAAATCTGTATATGCAGCAGATTTGAGGCTGAAACTGAGCATACATAATGTATTCCTACGCGGGGTTAAAAGGGCTTTGAGCATAGTTCTTTTATTTGGTGTGTCGGAAACATTTCTTGTATTTTCACTATTTGAAAATGTCTGTGTGCGCTGGTAATGGTAATTAATATGTAAAATATATATGATTCATATTACAGTGCTGTTTATTTACTCACTTTAATAAAAGAGGTTGATCTGCTTCAGTACATTTCCATCTCTTTCTTTCAAAATACAAAAATATTTAATACTAGCTTCTGCCCGCGACTTCGCCCGCGTGGAATTCGATTATCGCGTTTGCGCGGGAACCATGCGTTTTTCCGGGGACTCAAACTATCACCATGCCAAATTTCATCCAAATCCATCCAGCGGTTGAAGAGTGAAGAGGTAACACACAGACAGACAGAAATACAGAAAGAGTTACTTTCGCATTTATAATATTAATATGGATATGGATGGGATATTGTCCATACTCTACTTTTAAAGTAGAATAAATAACTCAGTCTCGGGTTAACCGCTTACCTCTGATTTATTTGTATGCATTTGACGTGGGTTAAAAGGCTAACCTGAGGTTAGCGGCTTGGTGCAAGTGGGCGTAAAACATCTAAATACTGAGATGCAATGCAAATGTATAAGGCGGGCGACGTGTAACGACCTCTCGATGATTCAAAGTGTGCGTCATATGATCTCAATTTGAACGACATTACTTTTATTACTTAAATTGTATTTCGTATGATGCAATAACAGTAAATGAAACGTTTTCATCCGTTATTATAATGCAAAATCGAGAAAGGAAGTAAAACTAAACCGCTTTAGATCGAATTTGGTATTAACTTTGCTTGTGTCCCGGGGAAGGACATAGACTACTTTCTATCCTGGCAAAAAGCATATTTACCACGGGAACGCGATAACCGAATGTCAGGCTTGCACAAGGTAGTGTTTATAGTTTCACTAGCTTCACCCGCTACGGATTATGGTATGCGCGTTCCCGCGGGAACTATGCGATTTTTCGGTATAAAAGTAGCCTATATCCTTTCCTGGGACTTCATCTATATCCATAACAAATTTCATTCAAATCGGTTGAGCGGTTGAAGCGTGCAGTTATTTTCGCATTTATTAGTCAATCAATACTGTAAACATCTAAAATAAATACACGTTCCCTTACAGAAAATCATAGGCGTTTTCAAACCCAAAGACGAAGAGCCGTACGGCCGTCTAAACCCGAAATGGACCAAATGGATGCACAAACTGTGTTGCCCTTGTTGCTTCGGGCGGTCGTGCCTCATCCCCAACCAGGGGTACCTTTCGGAGGCCGGCGCCAGCCTCGTCGACACCAAGATCGGCCTCAAGATCGTGCCGAAGACCCGGGTGAGTCAACTCCTCCACAACAGCCTATTTACGTCCCACTGGTGGGCACAGGCGTCCTCTTATTACGAGATTTGGACTATAAGTCCCCACGCGGGCCCAGGGCGGATTGGGGACTGCACACACATCGCAATCTGGCTAGGATACGCCGTATATTTCATGCCGTTGGCGCAAAAATGACGGAACTCAATTTACAGGGAGTTTTTTTTACATTATTATTTCACTAGACTATTTACACATGAGTTAACTGATGGCGTTGTATTGATTGATGTGTAGGTATAAAAGTACCTATACGTAAAATCGAATATTTGTAGCAATACTCCTGTAAAGATTACATTATGCCAATTTTCATGTTTTTTTTTCAACAATGGTTAGAAAATTATCAGTGGGTAGGGCGAGTCCCAAAACTATTGCAGGTTACATGATGAGGTACCTACATTTTTACCAACTATAACTATAGCGGCGTATGAAGAATCTCGATAAAAATAAAATCTCTTTTAGCTAATAATATAATTAGTGGGGGCGATTTCTTAATTCTCCTACAGCTAATAATGCGTTCCAAAGTTACGATTTCTCCACAGACCGACACAGCTGTAAGGGTGGTTCGATTTTCATTTAAAAAAAAAACAACTGAAAAAAGGTCAAGTAATACTATGAATAAACTGACGGTTTAACTGGTAGAGAATGCCTTATGGCATTAAGTTCGCCTTTTGTATTAGTTTTTACTAATGTGCTATAAAGTTCAAATCTATACTAATAATAAGTCTGTTGAAGAGATCGCGTCTACATTAACAAAGAAACGTTGTAATGAATCAACAATAACGTAACCCTTTTAAACTTATCTTGTTTATTGCTTTTTGTATGAAAATGTAACCACCTTTAAGTAAAACAATAACGTTTTTGTGCAAGAAAGTTCTACCATATTCTCCTTTACGAAACTAAGCAGGTAACCATTATCACCACGTATTTAGTTTCGTTACAATAACGCCTACCACACAACATGATATCAGGTCATGGAATACGGAATCTCAGCAGCTGACCTGATTATGTATATCACAGACGATCGTCACAGAGGTTTCACTTCGTAGGCATTTTCTTGCTGGGGCGTGGGTGGCTTGGTGTATCGACTCAGCTGCTGTTTATAGAGCTATCGTAGACCGCATGCGGTTTTTGAACGAGTTTCCTACACTGAAAAAAAAAAACATTAAATAAAATTGAAAAAACGTTGATGTTTACTGCTTTGCGCAATACTATATGAGCCAACTAACCGAAACATTAATTTATATTGGTCCGAAAACAGTAAAACATCTCACTGTTTTGACAGTAAATTAAACTGTTTGAAACATAAAAAGTTTAATGTTTTAAGCATTAAGCTATGTTAATGTTTTAAACATTAAAGTAGTTTAATGTGTTAAACATTAAAATAGTTTAATGTTTAACACATTAAACTAGTTTAATGTTTAAAACATTAAACTATTTTAATGTTTAACACATTAAACTACTTTAATGTTTAAAACATTAAACTATTTACTGTCATTCACAGTACCTCTTACTGTGCACATACAGTGCCAACTACTGTATCAGCACATTAAAAGATACAGTCATTCACAGTACCTATTAATGTTCAGACACAGTAGTTGGTACTGTAAATGCACAGTAAGAGGTACTGTGAATTACAGTATAATTTAATGTGCCGACACAGTAGTTGGCACTGTATGTGTACAGTAAGAGGTACTGTGAATGACAGTATAGTTTAATGTGCATATACAGTAGTTGGTACTGTAAGTGCACAGTAAGAGGTACTGTAAATGCACAGTAAGAGGTACTGTGAATGACAGTATAGTTTAATGTGCCGACACAGTAGTTGGCACTGTATGTGTACAGTAAGAGGTACTGTGAATGACAGTATAGTTTAATGTGCAGATACAGTAGTTGGTACTGTAAGTGCACGGTAAGAGGTACTGTAAATGCACAGTAAGAGGTACTGTGAATGACAGTATAGTTTAATGTGCAGATATAGTAGTTGGTACTGTAAATGCACAGTAAGAGGTACTGTGAATGACAGTATAGTTTAATGTGCAGATATAGTAGTTGGTACTGAAAGTACACAGTAGTTGGTACTGTAAGTGCACAGTAAGAAGTACTGTGAATGACAGTATAGTTTAATGTGCAGACACAGTAGTTGGTACTATAAGTGTATAGTAAGCGATACTGTTATTGCACATTAAGACGTACTGTGAATGTCAGTATAGTTTAATGTGCAGATATAGTAGTTGGTACTGAAAGTGCACAGTAAGACATACTGAGAATGACAGTATAGTTTAATGTGCAGTCACAGTAATTGGTACTATAAGTGCACAGTAAGAGGTACTGTGAATGACAGTATAGGTAAATGTGCAGTCACAGTAGTTGGTACTAAAAGTGCACAGTAATGGGTATTGTAAAGGACAGTAAGTTTTACTGGGCAGTTGTATGCACAGGAAAACGTACTGTCCTTCACAATACCTGTAACTGTGCACATACAGTACATGCTACCAGTAACAGGTATCGAAAAGGACCTGTTAATCACTGGTCTACGCAGTACCTCCTGACACAGTATCCAATACTGAAGAATATAGAACTTTTGTGGAAGGTTTAGTTGTCTTCGGCAAAAATAAGCCCGCAAACTGTAAAAACCCGCATCTAAAGTACAAGTTTCACCACAGTTAGTTTCCAGAGTATCAGATACTGTATAGGCGTGAAAAGAAGGTAATGCTCCGTAGCCAGTCTAAAATAAATACAAAAATTTAATATTTGAGTTTTTTATTACACAAAGTAAGTAATTTTTACACTTATTTTATTTTATCATATTTGGGAAACATGTGCGGAATAAGAAGTGCCGCCGCGAGGTTACTTGTTTCGGGATCTTTGTCTGTCAAGCAATAAGAACGAAAAATTAGTGATCTAGAATCTAGATATATGGTCAAATGATATTTTAGGAGGATCGAAATTGGTGGCGCGCCTTAGAGGAGATTTATGTCTAGCACTGGAGGACATTTGTCCAGATAAAAGATTTTGAAATTTATGATCCATTTCACCCCCCGTTACGAAGTTTTTTTTTTCATATGCAGTAGAAGCGGGTCGGCATTATTTATTACTGCTCCAAATTTCAAGTCGATTTCTGAAGTGGTTACAGATCCAGCTGTGACAGACAGACAGACAGACAAAGTTGCATCATAAAGGTTCCTTTTTACCCGACCGCGCGACGCAAAGGAGGGTAATTTATCAATTTGGTCGGAACCCTATTAACCAAATGTTTATGCCAATATTTTATTATTTACCTTGCGTAAGTTGCTTCAGTTTCTCTACAAATGGCGATCGTCTCGATGTGGATTCAGATGCCGACAGTAGTTTGCTCTTCAGTAGTGGTAATTTATTTTACAATGAATATTTATTTTCGGGATACCAGGCATCGAAGTCTGCAATCAGCTGGAAACGAAAGACGTAGTTGAAAAACCGTAATCTATATATATATATAAACAAATGATAAATTAATATAATAAACGCATTCCGGCCCACCTGATGGAAAATAAAGTAATGTGAAATGTTACCTTTAATAGCAGAAGTTAGTGAGGATATTCCATACAGTGTACCCGAAACTTTTGCTCTTTACTATATATCGTAATATACCGTAAGACGTCGTAATATGTCTTGCTCTAATATATATGTTGGTATTTATAGGCCCGTCTGTGGCATCTGTCAAATAGTATGGAAAATATGTCGTAAGATACGAAAATATGTTTCATAGCTCGGCATATTAATACCTATATATTTTTGGTCTGTTTGTAATGGGCTTTATATATAGGAATGTGGGTAGAAGATAAAAAGGTACCCTCAGTCTAAAACCTGAAGTCAAGTAAGTGGTGTATATAACATACTGGCGGCGAGAATAATTACATCAGTTACAAGTTACAAGTGGCGAGAATAACTATATGTAGATGGTAGGTACTTACTTATCTCTTGTAGCCAAGCCGAGTAAATATCCGCAGTTACATGCGCCTTTGGGTCATTTCTCAGTCTCTTTGGAAATGGTGCGTACTAAAATTTTCCGATATTGTTCTCCCAGTGGCTTTTCTACATTATGGTTAAGTAGCAATTGACCATCTGGAGTGTTACGCAAGAGCAAGGTAAGATCCTGAAAAAAATGGGTAAGATAAAGTTCACAAACACCGATAACCAGCGCAAACAAAAAAAACTTTGATAATTTATTACTTACGGACTGGGTTTTTGTGAACACAGAGAGATGGAGGACTCTGATCTTGCCGAGGTGCTGGGACTCCCTGTACTGAATTTATTCAAAGAGTCATAATTTGAAATGAAGTCTTCTAATTCTTCATCTTTTTTTGATATGAGATCCTCCAACACCTTATGTTCTACCTGCAAAGGAAAGTTAAAGATTTGTAAACAACTAGATATGATTTTTCGAATTCAACTCTTGACTTCGTTACCTTTACCTTCAAGTCGGACAAGGCTTTCTTAAATTTAGCCTGCGGACCAATCGTAGGAATGAGTACCCTCACTTGCTCATCATCCAATAATTCTAAAGCGCATATGTCCTCTTCATTCTCTGAAAATAGCAATGAACATGAAAAATAAATTTAACTTAGAATGGTTGGAACGTCAAGTTGGTTGACTGGAGCTAAGCTAAGGTAAAGGCTTGAGGGGGTCAGGGTGCTAAAAAAGCCAGTTGCGATTTTAGTTTTGTAATACCTAAAGTCCATCTAGTGCTCAAATAAAATAAAAAAGATTCCGACGAAATATTTCAACTTCTGGCTAGGATGGTAGGTATATCATGTTGTTTAAAACGCATAGTTTAGGTATATGTTAAACGGAGGAAACACACACAGCTTAGTACCTCTACCTAATCTACACTTAGGTAAGCAGATACCTGCTTCTCACCCTATTCGGTAGCCAGCGACCAAGAACTGACTGGAGGCAAGCATCCACATCATCACACTGAGTCCATGGAAAAGAAAAAGAAGGTCGGTAATCCATTTATAGAGGTACCTACTAATAATTATAAACGGAAAGTAACTTTGTCTGTTACGAGAAGGATATAAGCAATGTTTTAACCCACTGCTGGACACTCCCGCCCACGCGATATACGGTATATCATATACCTAACGTGTAGGTAGTCCATGCGGGCGAAGCTGCTGACGAAAAGCTAGTTTTTTTGATAAACTTACTTGGCCGAGTTTAAATGACAGGCTATCTATATATAAGTAGGTAGGTATATAGTTTTCAAGAATGTTCTAGGGGTTCTGCTGTTTCTAGGTACAAGTACAGATGCCTGCAAATGCAAACTTGTTGAGCATCGTGCGGAGTGATGGGGACAGGCCTGCTCATACGTAGGTATGCGCGGCGAAGCACCCCCGCCCCCACAAAATGATCAAGGAGTTAGTTTGCCGGCACCTGTACATGAATGTTTTTGATGAAATGAATAGAAGGCTTACTTACCTTTAAACACATCTACCAATATATTTTTCGAATCCCCACTTTAAAAGTAGTGATTCCACTGTGTCACTCATTTTACTCACCGCACATTAACTAGAAATACGACGCAAATCACTAATCTCACTGTGACGAGTTAATTTCGCATTTATAATATTAGTATGGATGGACGGTATCTACGTGATGTGTAGTTCTACACGCCGCGGCTAACGTTCTAACGGAGACCGTTTGGTGAGACGCGGGGCTACTAAACGTTCGAAGCGCTGATTGGTTCCCGAGTCATACTCCTCCCGTACGAATGAAGCTCCGCACACTTCGTGCTGTTGACTATTAATGTTCAAGCAGTAACCTTTACCTATTTTGTTGTTATAAACATTAAGTTCAATCTTTTGGACTTTACAGTTCTTTAATGTTCAAAGCACTACCTAAGACTTGCACCAACGCGGGTTAATCCCTAATCCGAGAATAGTTCATACAAAAATGACAGGGTTAAGGGGTTAAGCCGGGGTTAGCGACATGGCGCAAGTGGGCCTAAGATAAACAAATAGTTTGGACTTTATTTTCAGCTTTAGGTAGGTACTTATTCTGTTCTGTGTTTGTGGTAGGCACTAGGCACATATAGTCATAGGCACGGTTCCTATATCCACAAAACGCCTCGTTTTGCCTACGGACGGTTGATTTTTGGCTTTTATTCCATTAGAGCATCTGTCAAATTTTAACCGTCCGTAGGCAAAACGAGGCATTGTTTGGATGTAGGAACAAGGCGTTAATCATCAGCATCATCATCATGTCAGTCGGAAGACGTCCTCCCAACGATGTCCACGATGAACGGTTATGCGCTGCCCGCGGCCCGCATCCATCGGCTACCCAGGACAGGATATAAAAGTAAAGTAAAGACTTTACTTTTATATGGCATTTTAATCTAAATATATAAAAGAAGAAACTGACTGACTGACTGACTGACTGACCGACATATCAACGCACAGCCGAAACTACTGGTCGTAGAGAGCTGAAATTTGGCATGCAGGTACCTTGGGGAGCGTAGGGGAGCACTAAGAGAGGATTTCCCGAAATTCCCAAGGGAACGGGGAAAAATGGGATTTTTACATTTTAATGTTTACGCGCGTACGAAGTCGCGGGAAACAGCTACTGTTCAAGCCAAACTAAAAACTGCCATAATTTGACGAGATACCGCCATCTAGGGGCGAAGAAATGAAACAGCGCATATGACTGGCCGCCTGTGACCGCTCCTATGAAAGAAAAAAAGTTCAGTTTATCTGTGGAACTCATTTCCCGGGATAAAAAGTAGCCTATGTCCTTTCCCGGGACTTCAACTATTCCCATACCAAATTTCATCCAAATCGTTCCAGCGGTTGAAGCGTGAATAGGTAACAGACAGACAGACAGACAGACCGACAGAATTAATTTCGCATTTATAAT
>CAXARK010000530.1:0-14749 GCA_963971205.1 Aethes cnicana
CTGCTGAGGACAGGCGACACCGGCCGGTTATGATACCGTGGAACCGCGGATGATTAGCCCAATTTGAGTTTGGAAAGACTTGTGTAGGTGTGCTATTTTGTATAAATAGGTAGTATACAGTAGATACGTGGAGTAAGTTCATTTAAATTCATTTCTGTTAAATTCATTTAAAAGTGACGTGTAAAAGTGCCCAGATGTGACCTATTTGCTGAATAAATATTTTCATTTTCATTTTCAAGTACTTATAAGTAATAAAGTATATAAGTACGTATTATGCATCTATGTCTAGTTTTTCAACAGTGAGTGTCCACAATAAATTATTATTATGAAGGCTACAGCGATGGTCAGTACCTAGTCGTAAAGATGTGTTCTGTAGGTATCTATATGGTCCAGTTCGCCAAATAAATATATGTAGGTATGTATAGACACTTGATTACTCCCATGTAATCCAAGGTCCAAAAGTGTACTCATTTTAGAACTCGACTGTACCGCTATAAAATTATGTAAGTAGTAGGTATGATTTTGAAAACAAAAAAAGGATGGTATACATAAAGTGAGGGATGAAAAAAGCAATTTAAAAGAACATAGCCCGTGTATTTATACCTACCAATATCTTGTAAGATATTCTCTTCTAAAGTGGTAAAATGTAATGTGCGTACCTACTCCCCTAAAATTGGTTTGAACAAAATCCGTTGCGTAGTTAGTTAGTGTACCTAATCAGTAAGATTAAATTAAATTAAATAAAACCTCATCAGTTCTCGGTACCTAACTAATCATTTCCTACTACTACTACTACTACTACAGCATATTTGCATCCCGCTGCTGGGCACAGGCTTCCCCTCATCATGAGAGGGTTTGGGTTTTGTCCCCACGCGGGCCCAGTGCGGATTGGGGACTTCACAAACATCTTTGAATAACTTCACAGATACGTGCAGGTTTCCTCATGATGTTTTCCTTCACCGAAAAGCTCATGGTAAATTCAAATTGTATTTCGCACGTAAGTAAACTTAGAGGTGCGAGCCGGAATCGAACCCCCGACCCTCGGCATGAGAGACGGTAGGTCGAACCACTAGGCTACCACGGCTTTTTAACTTGATCATTTAAACCTTTGCAACCTCTAGTTATTGAGATATGGATAATTTGGGAATTATGTAGGGTAGCTACGGAGCCCTTCATATAAGCGACTTCGACTTATTTAATCCCAAATCGACGCCATGGTTCCTAAGAAAAGATTTCAAAGTTTTAGACTTCTCCATACTGACCCATTGGATTGATCATTCTGTATAATAATAAATCTATGGGCCGGAACTTTGATGTGTATACCTATAAAAGAACAGGAATAAATAAATAGAAAAATAGTTTAAAATATTTTGAACACCTGGACAGCCTATCTACTTCTGCTGCTGACTGTACTTAATAGAAAAATAGCACCGCCTACCAACCTAGTTTGTTTTTCTTCATCTCCACTATCCAAAGGTTGTCTGGTAGAGATCGCTATTAAGCGATAAGACCGCCTGCTTATGCAGCTATGCCATACTTTTTGTGTAATTACATTATTTCTGTACTGTTCCTTGATTGTGTGGTGTTCAATAATAGTAGATTGTGTGACTAGGGAGCAAAATGGTATATTCTACCGCGGGTGACGGATTGAATCCAGAGCGACGCGAAAGATTCCAGAATAGCAAGGGATTCAAGCTATGTCACGCCCAAGGTTTATATAATTTTGCTACCGTGTTGCACACTCTGTTTTTCACTCCTCCTATGAGAAAACCAGTAGCAGAAGAGAACAAAATCGTATTTTGGTCCCTAGAGTGCAAAATATTACTTTGCTTGTTTGCGGGGCAGCTCGGCAGATATGGAGAGGGAGCAAAATCGCATTTTGCTTCCTCTAAACGGGAAACAAAGTACTCCTTTTCGAATAGGAGGAGTGAAATAGTATATTGTATTGTATTGTACTTACATTATTGCCGTGGCCGGGAAAGTAGGTCTTTGCAGGCTTCGCCGAGGCCCTTTAATATATAGGTACGAAGCCTGCAAAGCCTTTCACGTGCCGAGGCTTATATAAGTAATGCTTTTCTCAAAAATTAAAAAAAAAAAACGTAATATTAGGTACAGGTTTACACTACTTGGAAGGCGCGTGGATTAACCCAAAATAGACTCTGCGTCAACGGCTTAAGTGCTTCGCCGCGCGCCTTCTAAGTTGTGTCGTGCTGTATTCATAATAAGGCATTGAAACGCACGCAAAGATACTCAAGTACTTACAACAAGTCATCAACAAGTCCACTGGAACGCCCCGATATTTGACTTTAACAGACACACTAACACGGCAACTTAAAAACTCACATGTAGAAAACTCGTTTTTTACCAAAATTAAAACCTTTTATTAATTTTTAAACCAAACTAGTAAACTATTTTCTAAATTGCTAAATAAATCTGATACAAGACAAGAATTACCGCTCTTTATGGATCGCGCTTTTTTTTTAAATTCCGTTCTGAAATACATTGCGCTGTTTCAGACACGGATAAAAACGTTTCGTTTCGCGTCAATTGACAGATACAGAACATGCATACTTGGCTGTTCGGGAAATCATTCGCGTATTTATCAATGTCAATATCGTCAATGACGCACTTCGCGGTCTGATAGAAAGCAGACAATGACGAGTTTCCCGGCCATTTTTGAGAAAAAAGATTTTGTTTGTTTGGTTGCAAGCTTGAAGCCACACATTCGACAATCTAAAAACGCCTCTGCGTTTTATTCTGGAAACACCACCGCCGAGCTGTCAGCTACGCCTTGTCATTTGTCATTCATGTACTACTTCGTACGCACGGATCGAGTTGCGAGCTAGCAAAATTGATTTTCTAATAGTTTATTCACAGTAACAATGTTATATTAGTGATCGAATGTGTTGATACGGCGCCGCGAACATGGGCTACGACATCGGCTGGATCATCCCGCGGCTGCGCAACCCGGGCCGCCTGTGGAGCTGCGCCAGCTCGCTCACCGTGGCCGTCGTGGGGCTCTTCGCCAAGATCTTCATCGGTGCGTACCGTGGCGGGGGTCCCGACAGCCGGCCGGGCCTCCGACGCCCCGGCCGGGCCCGGCGGGGCCTCGGTCACCTCGCTCTTAGCGTTGTGGTGTTGCTTACATCAGCGGAATGCGGTCGCCCGCGCCTCGCGCCTGCAGCCAAAGAACCCTATGTCACCATTCTGCGTGCGCAATAATGTTGGCATTATGCATTATTATCATCATCACAGTGTACAATAGTCCATAGTTCTCTAATTTCTGATAAACTATATACACACATATTGAATATTCATAAACGAATAATTACTCATTATTCAAGCTTAGTTTTATGTTAACTATGTAAATGACCTTTTTTCAAGAAAAGGTACCTACTATCATTTTGTTGGTAAAGTTGTTTGAAATGTGTACACTCTTCCCCAATTGAAGTTCACAGATTATTATAGCTCCCTGAGTAAAGTAAAGTTTGTAACGCCGTACACTGCCAGTGTTGATGTGCAGTTGTCTAGTCTCGTGGTTCACTTGTTACTTGGTTCTCAGATAATATTAATAAGATTGAGCTGGTATTGGCTCCAATTAAAGTTTATCGAATAACTTAGAAGCTTCATGCTCATATTTATTAACCTACTTTAAATACTCATTTAATGGCTAGTCTTTATGATGACATTTTGTAACGTCCATACCTAATAGTTTTAATAAGATTTCTTATAATCTAAATTTTTGTTGTAGCTTAGCTGGCATGAAATATTTATTTAAGTCATTAGTAATAATAACAGTAAATTGTAGAATAGTGCAAAAGTGCAGTGTGCAGGTTGTAAAGTATTTATTATGCAATGTCATAAAAACTGTGCAATCAATATCGATAAGATATCCAGGAATGATCATAAAATGGTTTATAAATTGGTTGCCATAAATTAACCCATTGTATGCATTGTCAACGTAAGTTTTTCAAATTTGAATTTAACCATACTTTGATGAGGTTGATGCCATCCAAAAAATGCCATCTGAGGGTATTGTAAATTGCACAAAATGCGACCGCGGACTGACGGCGGTTGAAACTCTTGTAGAATCACCCATTTGGAATGACTGTACATATAAATAAGGCATTTTATTCGATATTTCGTGGGAATAGGGATTTTCGCGGTTAGACACCGCAAAATCTAGTGGTTACTAATTAATACATATTTATTTACTTCATTTCATTTTGTTTGTACATTTATTAAAAAGGTTTATTGACTCGGTAAAGAAAATTACAATACATTTTATACATTAAATGGGTACAAACAAAGAATAAGACTAGCTAAATGAATTTTTTGAATGAGTAATGAAAATTACTAATGCTGTAATCTATTTTAGGCGATTGGAACCGTCAATGTTGTTAACAGATAACACCGCAATCATTTCCAATCCAGCTCCATCCAGCGCACGAGTAATCGCGGAAGCTCACTCGGCTGTGTGGTTGCAGAGTTCCTGAACAAGACCACGGTGTACAACCGCGACCAGCTGCTGCAAGCGATGCGGCGGCCGCTGGGCGTGCCGCTCATCACCGTCTCCAACCACTACTCCTGCTTCGACGACCCCGGCCTCTGGGGTGAGTCCCTCCATCACCATCATCATCACCATCAGCCGAAACACCTCCAGGTTATTCCGAAATGCCGTCTGCAAACTGCAACGTTAAAGTTCTGCGTGGCTTCCCGTAGGAGCTAGCGTAACATAGCTCCTACCGACAGACCGGCGCAATCCCGTCGTCGAGTCGTGTCCCTTTCCGTCGATTCGGTGGATCTCTGAAGACAAAGTCGTTCAATATAACCTCGGTGATAAATTGATAATGGTGATATGTACATAGTATCAAGTGATCGGTGGATTGAGTAGGTACCCCAGACTTTGATAGTGTTCAGTTTAAGCACACTGTGACGCTGACAATCATGTGCGGTGTGCACCTCCAAACCGCTAAACAATACCATACGAGTATAATAGCGGTAAAACAGAAAATTTCTCCGTAAGCATTTTTTTTAAATATGCGCTTATGCAATTCCGGAGTGGTAAACATTAGTGTGCAGTTTTAGCGAGCGGCCCGCGTGTTGCGACACGCCGGGGCCGGCGGCCGGGGGCCGGGGGCCGGGGCCGATCGTGCAGGCTGTCACTGGCAGAGAACTAGACTCGTAGGCTTTCCCGAACGATAAAAAATACACGTTCACGAAATAGAACCTGCGACTGGAAAGTAGCTAACTACCGAAAACTACCTAGAATCGAATCAAGAAGTTTTAAAAATGTTAAAGTGATTTTTCCAGAAGTAGGTCGCAATTTTTCGCGCTTAATCGGTAAACTGAAGATCTACATAACATTGCCCAATATACGCCAGTGAACCAAATCACGGAAAGTCGTAACAGTTAATCGCTGACCTATTGTTTACAACCAGTTACCGTGCGTGTCGCTCAAGCGGTCTTTAAGGCGAGCGGAATGTGAGCGGGCGAAACAACCGACACTGACGGCGTGCCATAAACAATCTATACTAATAATAAATCTGTAGAAGAAGTCGCGTCTGTAACTTGAAAATTAAAATAAACTATCAAGTCGAGGAGACTATATAAACGATATTGAACACGAAATAACGACTGTACTCGTATGTATGTATGTCCGGATTTAACTCGAAAACTACTGGACGAATTGCAGTAGTTTTTAACACTGGTCAACATATAGGCTACTTTTTATCCAGGAAAAATGCATAGGTCGCGCGCACGAAGTCGAGGGCAGAAGCTAGTAAACAATAAACAGTCACCGCCGAGGACGGAGGAAATATCCATGATTTAAGGGGCACCACAACCACACCGCGTAAAGTGACCAAGTCCGTGTGAATTATTTAAACTGTTCATTTTCATTTTAATTAGCGCCCGCCCACGTGGATCCCTGGTAGCCCGGTTGTGGGTACCTACGGTGTACAGTCGAGTTCATTGATATGTGTACACTTTTGGACCTTATTACAACGTGGTAAGGTGCAAAAGTGTGTATATATTGGCGAACTCGACTGTACGGTAAGGTAAAACAAACGTACATAGCTCTTCCGGTCACGTCTCGAGAGCAATCGTATTGTGAAGCTAAGGTAACGACGAATTGTGTTGGAAGCAGAAATAGACGCCCTATTATTAGATGAGCACCATGGGGTGTTATAGAATTAGCTTCGACTGGGTACGGAACAGGGTATGGATTGGATGGAGAAATAGAGTAACAACAGTTATTTTTTGGAAGCATTGAGAACATTTGTCACACGATTACCTAATCTATAATTGATAAGCGCGTATTGTTCGCTATCTAGATCTTGGCCACTGCGTGGTGGAGTGGAGTAGGTATGTGTCCTCTGCGGAACACTGTTTGGAGACATTGTTCGTTCGGCCGGTCAACGGTCACCGATCAGCCGCCGGTTATATCACGAGCATGACATGATCTTATGACAGGCCATGAGGATGCCAACATTGCCAACTTACGTAATATGTTCTGATTTATTGCGATTATCTCCTTTAATTTGAAATTTGTTGTTTTAAATTATTGAATTTTTTAATTAAGTGAATACCATCATGGTGTCACGAAATGTTGATGTAAAGTAAACATGCCACATAATAGAATGGCGTGATTGCGTGCTAGTTTAGTGAACCTACATGAAATATTATAATATGTTTGCGGTCTAATGGCAGTCTTGATCAGCTAGATTTCGGCAGTAAATAGAAAGTTTAACAACATAATAAGGCGAGTTTGAAGGAAACCCGTTTTGCCATTGTTTGTTTGGTGAAGCGATGACGCGGCCGCCGCCGTTTGTCAGGAGGACTACCAGTTATTGTGACGAGTCTACCTAGGTAGGTATTTTATATATGTACTAGCTTTTGCCCGCGACTTCGTCCGCGTGGAATTCGGTTATAGCATTCCCGCGTGCTGTAAGCGTTCTTCCGGGATAAAACACGTTGTTTAAACGGAACTTAATATGTAAGTAGCCGGTTTAGAAGATACATACAAACTTTCAACCCCCGTTTTACCCTCTAAAGGGGGGAATCTCTAAAAATACTTTACTAACGCTCACTTACGTCTTACGTTATAAAAGGAAGCCCTGCCAAGTTGCATGTTTTAAGCCTAGCGGTTTAGAAGTTTCATCATATAAACTTTCAACCCCCGTTTTACCCCTTTAAGCCCCCCCCCCCCCCTTAAAGGGAGGATTCCAAAGATCCTTTGTTAGTGCTCACATAAATCATAAAAAAAATCTTTTAGCCAAATTTCATGTTTCTAGGTCTATCGGTTTAGAAATTACATACAAACTTCCAACCCATTTTTACCCCCTGAAGAGGGGAATTTCCAAAAATCCTTTATCGACGTTCACTTATGTTATAAAAGGAACCTCCCTGTCAAGTTTCACGTTTTTAAGCTTAGCGGTTTAGAAGTTTCATACAAACTTTCAACCCCCTTTTTACCCCTCTAAAGGGGGAATTTCCAAAAATTCTTTATTAATGCTCACTAAATTTTTAAAAATAACCTCTCTGCCAAGTTTGATATATTTAAGCCTAGCGGTTTAGAAGTTTCATACAAACTTTCAACCCCCTTTCACCCCCTTAAAGGGGAAATTTCCAAAAATCCTTTATTAATATTTACTTACGTTATAAAAGGAACCTCCTTGCCAAGTTTGATATTTTTAAGCCTAGCGGTTTAGAAGTTTCGTACTTACTTTCAACCCCCTTTTTACCCCCTTAAAGGGGGAATTTCCAAAAATCCTTTCTTAGTGCTTACTTACGTTATAAAAGAAACCTTCCCGCCAAGTTTCATGTTTCTAGGCCGAGCGGTTTAGAAGTTTCATACAAACCTTAAACCCCCTTAATACCCCTTCAGGGGGGGAATTTCCAAAAATCCTTCCTTAGTGCTCACTTTACGTCATAAAAGAAACCTTCCTGTCAAGTTTCATGTTTCTAGGCCAATTAGTTTCGGCTGCGCGTTGATCGATCAGTCAGTCAGTCATTCAGTCAGCCAGTCAGTTTCTTCTTTTATATATTTAGATTACGTTATAATCACATTTTTTCCCGTTCCCGTGGGAATTTCGGGAAGTCCTTTCTTAGTGCTCCCCTACGCTCCCCAAGGAACCAGCATGCCAAATTTCAGATCCTTATGATGTTTCCCTCGACTTCGTACGCGCCTAAAAATTTAAATGTAAAAATCCCTTTTTTCCCCGTTCCCGTGAGAATTTCGGGAAATCCTTTCTTAGTGCTCCCCTACGCTCCCCAAGGAACCTGTATGCCAAATTTCAGCTCTCTACGACCAGTATTTTCGGCTCTCCGTTGATATGTCAGTCAGTTTCTTCTTTTATATATTTAGATAGATAGATAGCTGTTTCCCACGACTTCGTACGCGCCTAAACATTATAATGTAAAAATCCCATTTTTCCCGTTCCCGTGGGAATATCGGGAAATCCTTTCATAGTGCTCCCCTACGCTCCCCAAGGAACCTGCATGCCAAATTTCATCTCTCTACGATGATCCCCGCGACTACGTACGCGCCTTAAAATGTAATAAACCCATTTTTTCCCGTTCCCGTAGGAATTTCAGGAAGTCCTTTCTTAGTGCTCCCCTACGCTCCCCAAGGAACCCGCATGCCAAATTTCAGCTCTCTACGATGATCCCCGCGACTACGTACGCGCCTTAAAATGTAAAAAAAACATTTTTCCCGTTCCCGTGGGAATTTCGGGAAGTCCTTTCTTAGTGCTCCCCTACGCTCCCCAAGGAACCTGCATACCAAATTTCAGATCTCTACGATGTTTCCCGCAACTTCGTATGCGCAGAAATATTAAAATGTAAAATCTCGTTTTTTCCCGTTCCCGTGGGAATTTCGCAAAATCCTTTCTTAGCGGATGCCTACGTCATAACATCTACCTGCATGCCAAATTTCAGCCCGATCCGTCCAGTGGTTTGGGCTG
Source organism: Aethes cnicana (assembly GCA_963971205.1). Taxonomy (NCBI): domain Eukaryota; kingdom Metazoa; phylum Arthropoda; class Insecta; order Lepidoptera; family Tortricidae; genus Aethes; species Aethes cnicana. The sequence continues at coordinate 8,967 of CAXARK010000530.1, forward strand.
TGCGTTGATAGATCACTATATCAGTCAGTCAGTCAGTCAGTCAGTCAGTCACCTTTGAGTTTTATATATTTAGATAGTTACCGTATTGTGCATTTTGCCGTGTATTTTATTTGTAACTACGATGTATGATGTATGGTATGCTGTTCGAGCAGTCTGGCTTTTCAAAATAGCACCTGCCTTGCACGCTATTGGAGCACGTCAAGTCGTCAATCAAGTAAAACCCGTCCGTGTCTAGCCGGTCGTTACATAATGCCCAATATCGCGAACGTTCGTGGTTTAACTGTACTAAGAGAAAAGGAGATAATTTCGGCGCTCTAAACATGAGACTAACTACTACGCTTGACCTACTTAGTTCTATTAGCGCCAGCCGATGTTGTACCTACCTATGACGTCACACTCATTATACGCGCCGAGGCGGCTAGGATCTTGGCCGAAAGTGATGCTGGTGCTGATTGGGCAAGCGTAGGTAGCGTCGCGCGGGATCGGGGTCAATGGCTCGCAGAGCCATGCGGGCTGCCCTGGCCAGTGGCCGCCCCGCCCGGCGCCGCGTCCTGCGGCCTGCCCTCGTGCCCTGGCCCTATCGGGTCTGTTGACCCACTGAGCTGTCAGGGTCGGGGCAAGATTTATATATAGACGATCACGATCGCCACACCCGCGAAGCGCCCTTAGGTGTGTGCACGTGCATGTCGGAGGTCGAGGTCATTAACACGACAAGGTATGCACTTTCAAGACTTAAAACAACGCAATCAGGTGCAAAAGATGTGCAGAAGTCAAAAATAAGGTCTCATCGGCAGAAGGGCGTGGGGCGCAGCGGGCGCTGTGCCATGCGCGCACGCTTATTGGCCCTTCAGTCGTAAACATGCGCAGCGCAGAAATCTCCTCTATACTTTTGCTCACCGCTCAAGTTACGTGCCGCGACCTGTAATAACCTCGACTGTCCACTTTGTTCATTGATTTTTGAAATCGTGTGACCAGTAATGAGTTAACATTGTGATATAAATAACAGATAGGGTAGAGCCTATTTGATAAGATAGTTATTTATTACATGTAAGTAAGAGTATGGATGTGATTCATGGCGTTTTTCTTATACCTGCCTAAATAGTACCTATCTCAGGCATTAAGGCGCCTGTAGCCGTCGATGACCTTGAGCGTTTTGAGCCCGATCCTCTCAATAATAACCGCGCCAAATACGCTAACTTAAATTACAACGATACCAATGGTTAATTTCGCCCGCTGTCTTAAGTCTACCGTGGCCCAACGGTCCAAATTCATCATGACGTAGATGAGAGCGCAAGAGGGGCGCGGGTTCAAATCACCGCTTATAATAACTTTTTGTATATTTTTTTTATGAATTGAATACTTTTTTAAATAATTTACATGCTGAACATGGTACTAGTGATATTTAGATATTTTTAATGTTTTTTCGTATCAAAGTCGTAGTTTAAGAATATGCAATGCAATTAGGCATTATGCGTATGTAGGGTAAAACCCCGATAAATGACTACATCTAAATATATAAAACTCAAAGGTGACTGACTGACTGATATAGTGATCTATCAACGCACAGCCCAAACCACTGGACGGATCGGGCTGAAATTTGGCATGCAGGTAGATGTTACGACGTAGGCATCCGCTAAGAAAGGATTTTGCAAAATTCCCACGGGAACGGGAAAAATCGGGATTTTACTTTTTAATATTTCTGCGCATACGAAGTTGCGGGGAAAAGCTAGTTCATAATAAAGTTCAAACAGCAGGAAAACTGGCCTGTCTAGAAAAAAAAATGTTCATGGTTTTATTAATTATAATCATGATTTTTTAATGTCAAATATTCTTGAATAAAGTCATTGTTAAAATCCGATCATTCTGTACAATCTAAATATATATTCTGTACATCTAAATATATAAAACTCAAAGGTGACTGACTGACTGACATAGTGATCTATCAACGCACAGCCCAAACCACTGGACGGATCTGGCTGAAATTTTGGCATGCAGGTAGATGTTATGACGTAGGCATCCGCTAAGAAAGGACTTCCCGAAATTCCCACGGAAACGGGAAAAAACGGGGTTTTTCATTTTAATATTTCTGCGCATACGAAGTTGTGGGGAAAAGCTAGTCTAAATATATAAAACTCAAAGGTGACTGACTGACTGACTGACATAGTGATTTAGCAACGCACAGCCCAAACCACTGGACGGATCGGGCTGAAATTTGGCATGCAGGTTCCTTAGGGAACGTATGGGAGCGCTAAGAGAGGATTTCCCGAAATTCCCACGGAAACGGGAAAAAACGGGGTTTTTCATTTTAATATTTCTGCGCATACGAAGTTGCGGGGAATAGTACAATATTGCAGAGGCCGCCAAGTAGCGCATTGCCGGACGATTCTATTAGTACGAGTCCGGCAATCGCAATTGCGGCCGACGTATATATAATGCTTTTCTCAAACAGCGAGGAAATACGTAAGGTCAGTCGGGGCAAGTGCGCCAGGATGGGGTAAGTGCGCCTAACATAAATATATCGAAACCTATAAATATTACTCAACTAGTAGTTGGCTGTTTACAAGGCATAGGGCCGAATTAAATTTAGGCGCACTCACCCCACATCAGTATTTACTACTTCCATGATCGTGGATGATTTGGCCATGGAAGTTGTACTTATTACCTCCATGGATTTGTCAGTTTCGGGGTAAGTGCGCCTAACATAAATATATCGAAACCTATAAATATTACTCAACTAGTAGTTGGCTGTTTACAAGGCATAGGGGCGAAATAAATTTAGGCGCACTTACCCCACATCAGTATTTACTACTTCCATGATCGTGGATGATTTGGCCATGGAAGTTGTACTCATTACCTCCATTGATTTGTCAGTTGCTCTACAGAGGTGTCTCAAATAGCAAGCGAATTTAAAAAAAACACACACGACAATAATGTTTTTGCTGGCCAAGGCCGGCAATGGACAGCCTGGCGTCTTCTTTTTTTGAAAGTAACACGAACATTACCGAGCATGTTTGAGAAAAAGCTAGTTACTATAAAAACATCAATTCAGATTCCTTTTCTAAGTTGGTGGACGCGAATTGGTCCATAGGTGGACGCAATCTGGATTAAGTGGACGCAAACTGGGTAAATCGCCTAATTTACCTATTTGTGTCGTTTTTTTGAAAACTACCAGATGTTTCGACCAAAACTATAAGTTATATTGAAAAGGACTATATCATCAATACATTACATCCCTTTTATAATCAAAATTTCAATTAGAACATTTTTATTTTCACCTTCAAACTTGCCAACTCCAGTAAGTGGACGCAAACAGGCGAAGCGACCCTACTTTTCAGCGACTTTCTTGAGGTAATAAGCGGTTCGCCCTTGTCGCTTTCGTATCAACTTTATAGAGCAGTGTGATCTTCTCCCCTTTTTATTACCCATTTTAACACTAGGTAAGAATAACAATATTATAACAAGAACACTATTACGGAGTAACAAAACAAACTTAACAAATAAGTATCTATAACAACAATAAAATGCAAATCCTCGAGACAAATCACTCCACTCGACTTACTCTCTCGCTAGTTACTCACTCGCTATTCACTCATTTCCGAGTGCCGGCCGGCAGGCCGACCATGCTGTGCGTCCTCTGATCGAGTTCGGGATACCTACCTAGCTGGCAACAGCGCGCGCGACCGCGAGGTAAACAACACGAGTGCCGAAACTCGCAACGTCGCCTTGTTCTCAACCACAACTTTATGTTGAATTTATAGAAAAATAACACTACTTCAAATCCAATATAAAAGTCAAATTTATGAAACGAACTTTTATCCTTCTTTCTTTAGTAATCATGATAGTTTAGATATTTTTTAATCAATAAATAAAAATATTTAAAAATATAAAAAACGCCGCATAATTCAACAAAACGCCTACCATAACAAGCGCAGCAAATGTGTGTTGTGATACTTGTGATTATACACTAAGGAAGACATAGGTTTTTCGTCTAAAAGCTATTTATCATATAAGTTAGAAGGTCAAGCCCTAGATAAAATTCTGAAAAGTACTTGCAAAAAATTTGTCAACGTAGATTTTTTCCTAAGCGGAAATAAATGGTTACATATAGGAGGATTAAGGATTTCTTAAATGACATCCATAGTACAAATCATTACATATAAGACGATATAAAATACCAGAAACACTAATTGACTATATTTGTGTTCCATATTCGTAAACTTTGCAGATGACAACTTGTTACAATTATAGAAAAATGGTTACAAAAACACCTCGAATTTGCATTTTTGCCTCACTACTCACCTTAACCTATCATAGGCGCCGAGTTCTCTGATTATTGTTAATGATAAAAATATGAATTTGAAGATAAGTTCTTTGACTCTGCAGTTTCTGCACAAGACACCGGTGCCGGTCACGTAACAGTGAATAAATGTGGAATGAGTTAAATGTAGGTATTTTTGTTGCTTTGGCATTAAACTAGTAAGTCATTTGTTATTATGGGTATCTGAGTGAACAAACATGCAATTTCATATATCACGTGGCCGTGGTACCTAATGCCTACTACACGTTATGCTGAACCGCTGCCTGTGATTAACAAACGATATCATAAGTTACTGAAAGTATACAGGGCTTTGTTTCTATCATGTAATTGTAGGTATTTATTTGCTAAAAAATAATGCCATTTTTTAGCCACAAAAAGCTATTGTCCTCCCTTTGTAAACCTTTCGAATTCATGTACAGAATTCGTTATTTATTTTGTGTATATTACGTGCTCGTAAACACCAGCTGACACACAGACACAGCAAAACATTATGTCTACTAAGTTAAGGAGATAACATATGCATGAGCGAAAGCGTTCTAGCTTATTATAACAGAAACTGGTATTTGCCCCTGACGACTGCGCCCGCGAATTCGGTTATAAATTATGTCTTTTTTTCGGTATAAAAAGCATTTTATGTCCTTTCCCGACTCTCTAATTATCTCCATACCAAGGTTCATCTAAATCGGTCCAGCGGTTTAATCGTGAAGAGGTAACAGACCGACAGAGTTACTTTCGCATTTTAAATATTGGTAAGGATTTCTCGCGCGTATTTTGTCATGTGTGTGTGGACTAGCAGCGCTGCGGTAGGTAATAGGCACTATCGTTTCTTTGCTCACCAGTTGGCGCCACTGTTGGCTAAGGTCCAGGGGCATAGCTGTCAAAGGCGACTTTATAAGATCGGCGCCGAAACAAAGTTTTTAATCTTGAAACTCATTAAGTTTATTCATTATAAATAACTATCCTCATATCAAGTAGCTATACCGCAATGTTGTGCAGTTTTTTTTGTCAAATCTTGCACTCATCGCCAAATAATCCCTATTTGCGATCATTTTACGGAGGAGATCACTTTTCAACAGGTAAATTAAAGAAATTTATGATTTATATCACGAAGCCCGCCAAACCAGTGAAAAGTGAATGTTATTGGACCTCACGCGACACTAGCGCCTCTAGTGGCAAATTCACACGCGATAGCCCCCATTGGCTAACCGCTCGGCCCCGATTCCGCGCGACAGCGGCAGCGGTGAGCGTTTTGCGACCGTGGCGCCCGCCGCGCCTCGGGCAGCGACCGTCGCGCGGGCAATGTGTCGGTAAACGCCCCCCGCCGCCGCCGCCGCTGGCGCGCGAGATCCCGGCCTCGCCGTAACGCTGCCTGGGTTGGTGCGCAGGCATCCTGGACGCGGGCACGCTGGCGGGCTGGGGCGGGCGGCGCATGCGCTGGTCGCTGGCGGCGCACGACATCTGCTTC
>CAXARK010000531.1:0-11359 GCA_963971205.1 Aethes cnicana
CGGCCCCATGTTCTGAAACGCAAGATTATTGTGTTGTAGTTACAGGCATAACTAATAGGTTTCGTCAAAGGCAAAGATTTACTCTGCCAAAGCGTCAAAGTAGGTATGTCTCCAGCGTAGTCCAGCGTGTCATTACACATTTTGCCATTTTGGTCGAACATTTGGTATTGACTGTAAAAAAGTTTAATATTTAAGTGCCACAGCGACCTTACTTTGCGGGCACTTAGAAAGACGATAAATAAACCCATCAAAACCGGTGTGCGGCGGGCACAATATACGGCCATCATAGTAAATGTATGTACCGCTAAATCGGCGCCGTCATCTCGTCATCGGTGACGGTGGCGGTGGACAAACGACCTAACACCGGAGGGTTGAAGCAATCTTTATAGTTCCAAAATTGGACACCAAATCGGGTAGGTTGGGGGCGCTGCGGTCGCCAGAAGTGACAAGCCACCTAGACGGATAGTCTGCGTAGCGTCTTCAGATGGCGCTGCTGAGGCGAAAACGGTTGTGAGGCGAGTGTGTTTTGTTTTGTTGCTTATCAAATCCACTGGACACGTTTTCAACTGTTTCGCCATATAAGATTGCGCTCCTTACCAAGACACATTCCACACTCCATAACCAGAGGCATCGCCAAGGCGTGGTTGGTCTCGAAGAGTAAGTTTAACGGGTCGGCCACGACTTCGCGCGGCGGGCGTTTTACCGAAATATCTCACGCGACGACTAATCGATGCGCGGCGGGCGTTACGATCGCGCAATGTGTCCCAACGCTCGCCGCTGTTGCTGTCACGCGAAGTCATGGCCGGGCGTTAGGTTATATAATACATGCCTGTCGATGTAGTCGTCGAGGACGACAAGGTCCCCGGGCTTGTAGTCCTCCCGCAGCGAGCCGGTGGCCGTGGTGGCCAGCACGTGGCTGCAGCCGCGCTGCTTCAGCGCCCAGATGTTGGCGCGGTAGTTCACGTCGCTGCGACAATGTATTTGGGTGATTCAAACAACGTTTCATCTCATCCGACGTCAGGCTGCGCCGCTGCCGCATTTTGTGCAATTTCCAGTAACATACGATGGCATTTTTTGTAGTAAGTAGTTAGTACCCATCCCCCATTACAAAAATTCCATGTAGGTACCTAAATCTGCTGGAAATTGCACAAATTGTGGGCGAACGACGCCGGTTGAAACGCTCTCGTGGAGTCCCCCATTTATTATTTAATTGTATGGCTAATACAGAGAAGACTATAAATTTAAAGGAAGATATTGCAGCCAGTGACGAAGCCAAGGGTATCGTGTTAAGGGACACTCTGACGATGTGCTCGATGATTTGGATTTCAGCTCCGCACTCACACTCTGTCCAGCTAACGGTGTCTGTACTGGGTACAGCGAACAATGCATCATAAGTATCTATATATATAAAACTCAAAGGTGACTGACATAGTGATCTATCAACGCACAGCCCAAACCACTGGACGGATCGGGCTGAAATTTGGCATGCAGGTAGATGTTATGACGTAGGCATCCGCTAAGAAAGGATTTCCCGAAATTCCCACGGGAACGGGAAAAACGGGATTTTTCATTTTAATATTTCTGCGCCTACGAAGTTGCGGGGAAAAGCTAGTTTAGTACAAAAATGCTCTTTTGAGCAGAACCTAACATCGAATGCCGTCCAAGTGGAGGTCACTGCCTAATGCCGAGAGAAGTTAAACGTACCTACTTACTGGCTTACAAAGCAAAATTCGGTGCCGGATTGCCGGCTGTGACGATACACGTTACGCAGCTACTATGGCTCTTTCTGCCCGGCCAGAACGTTCGCCGGGTCGGTAGGTAGTATGTGACGAAGATGTAGGTACATTTTAAACCAGAATCGGTATGTCTGTGGCGGACCAAATAGGTATAAGGTATAGGTTAGCGCGGGCTAGTTTTCCGTAACTCGACGACTCAATTGCGCCTATTTTGCGTGATTCGGGACGGCAGTGTTATTTCTGCCATCCCAGCTCCTGAAGGAAGCCCAGCAGACCCTTGATATGTTGCCGATGACTGGCGGAACTAATAAAAACAGCGAAAATTTTGACAGATATTTGCGATGACGCCAACTTTCGAGATGAACCCGCTTCTTTACCTGGGCTGCAAGTGATGCTTGCGGCCGTGTCTCGCAAGCAGCACGCACGGCACGCCCTTGATGCGTCCCTCCAACAGCACGTCGGAAGGCTCCCCGAACGGAGTGGCCTCGCGGTGCTCCGTCGGGTTCTCGAACAGCGCCGGGTCGTCGAAACCGGAGCCGCCGATTATGCCGATCTGTCGGAACCAAGATTGCGAAAACTGGACATAAGTAAATAAGACCATCTAAGATCTTAGATTTAAGTTTGAGTTAGGGGCTATACAACACTTAAATGTAAATTTTTATACATATAAATGTAATGTGAATCTAAATGTTTAAATAAATAAAAAAAGCCTTCTGCTGAGTTTGTTGCGGCGCTTCTTCTTAAGCAATGGGTCCATGGAAGCGCTTGGTAAATTCATTTAAAAGTGACGTGTAAAAGTGCCCAGATGTGGCCTATTTGCTGAATAAATATTTTGATTTTGAGTACTTACAGGCATCGGCAATGATCTTGAACCGTGGCCTTCGATGCGCAAGTCTAAAATTAGTGTGTAACTAGAGTGAAAGCGATTCCATTTGTTTACTAGGTAGGTACAGATGTCAAGAGTAAATATTTTGCCATCTCGGACATTATGAAATCTCGGAAATCCAACAAAACCTATCATAGATAAAGTTTACCTTAGTAAACTTAGAAGGAGAACCTTCAAACAAATCAGCGTACGCCCGAAATAAGTGTTAAATCCGATAATAGATGTCGCTGCCTAGGTAGAATGCATATAAATTTGAACTCCATGAGCACCATCTAGATGGCGCTGTACAGGCGAAGTATGAAAAGTTGAAGCGCGTTGGCTATTTCCGATGTACGCCGTAATGTAGGTAGGGAGAGGGAGAATGAGTCTAACCTTGTCTCTGGACCTACTCATTAAATTCGGCACTTGACCGGTCTTGTGGCACTCGCATCCGCTGGATTCCCGCGACCTTGGTCGTCGCTCGATCAATCTATCAATCCACGAAGAGGAATTGTAATAACTAAATCACATTGGTAATTAAGTGTAATCGCAAATGTTTAAAATTATTACATGTTTCAAAATTACCAGGAAGGCAACAGCAACACCCTACAAATAAAGTAAACAGGGAAATAAAAAAAACATGAAGTACAATAAATAACAACTTTTATAAATAACCATTGAACTACCCATTTTCACAGTGATTTCACAATATCATTACTAAATGCAATAAATGCTTAATTAAACTTCACACACAACCTTATTTGTCTAATCCTTGTTGGAATTTGAGCTCCTTTGTAGTCTCGTGCACTTTTTGCAACTCCGTGGCAATTTTAAAGTATCTCTTTGACTCTTCTTCATTTTTCTTGACGCCTTCACCTTTTTTGTACATCATGCTGACATTGGCACATCCATACATGTTGCCACACTCGCAGGCTTTCTTTGCAAATTCGAAAGCTTGTTTCATATCAGGTTTAATGAGGTAGTCAATGTTTTTGTTCTTGGCAGGGTTGTGAGGGTTGTAATCCGCTATATTCTTGGGGACTCCGCTGATGTACATTCCAGATAAATAGTGGCAGGCCATGTCGTTGTTTTGATCGCAGCTCTTTTTCAAATAGTTGTAACCTGAAATGCATTACAAAAAAGTTAGTTTTGTTTTTCATAAATCTTACTTGATTCATCTTTATTGCAATCATATGTCTTATTTTAATCATGTGGTCTTATTTTAAGCAGTTCCACATATCCCAGTAAGAGCACTAAAATTTTTATATTGCAATTATTCTATCATTATATTGAAACAAAGTAGCTACTATTGATAGCTTGCAATTAACATAAAATATAGCAAGCACAAATGAAAGCCCGTGACTTTGTGATTTTAGTTATTGAGCACGAGACCACTAAATTACAGAAAAATGTGGTCTGTTATATTATGTAAACCGGTTGCACTTACATCTAGATTTTAAGGTCTATTAGTTTTAACATTGTGCTGCACCCTCACAGGGTCCATGTTAGTACTTAAGAAAATATTAACAACATAACATAACATCATATAAAAACCATGGCTTAGCAATAAATGATATGAGTACGAGTGGTGTTTATAGGTTATGAAAGAAACTATTGTATGTAATAAAACAAATTACCTTTAGGGACATCTCTTTTGACGGTAACGTTGGGTCCTGTGGCGGTCAGAATCATCCCGGCGTGCAGACAGGCAGTGGGCTCGCCGAGTTCGCAACCTTTCTCGAAATAGGTCAGCGCCTCCTCTGGATTACTCTTATGCACCCCGCGACCCACCATACAGTAGTTCCCGAACTTCAAACATGATTTCCCGAAGTTATAGTCTAAACAATTGCTTTTATACACCTTCGCTGCCTTGCCGAAGTCTTTCTTGATCGATTCCAAATAATCGCCCAGCAAATGACACACTTCCGGCTTTTTTTCCTTATAACAACCGAAGCGATACTCGATCCCGAGATTTTCAATGTACTCCTTTACATCTTCCTCTTGTTTCAAGTCATAAGCCATGGTGATTTAGTAATTTAGATTTTATGGCCACAGATAGGTTAGGTAACAGCCTTGACAGACGTCAAAGTGATAACGCTTATCAATTTGTAAATAAACGAATAGACAACTTTTAAATTAGGTGAATTAGGAAATAATAGCCTTCCGTACAATGTCGTATATGAACGATGACGACTAAAATTGCAAAAGGAATAAAGCATAAAGAAATTCATTCAAAAGCAAATTATTTAGGTACAAATTATTTGCAACTCAAGTTATTAATTACACCAACCAACCTTGATTTTCCTCGTAGTCATGACTTCAGAAATTGTTTATTTTCTACAGCTTCTAGGATGCACACGCTATAAATGCAACGCAAACTTTTCGCTTCCTAAAGATATTGTTAAATTGAGTACAATTACAATTATCCGGTCCGCAACTGCGCATTCGTGATTGCGCCGGAAATTGACAATGACGTTTGTGCCAATGTTGCCTTGCCTCTTGCGAAAATGCGGCTATCATAAAAAAATCAAACGTCCCAAAATATTCATTTATTAAATAGAATAATTAAAACTATATAGTATGCAGCATAAAATACAATTTAAATAAATACTCGCAATGCATTATTTTCACAAAACGCAAAATTACGTCGCAGCAAAAACCAAGGAGCAAAAACTTAAACCATAAATTTATGCGCATTTTATTTTGTGACAGAGCAGACAGCCACAGACAGCTGGCTGACAGCCAGATCAGATACAAAAATCAAATTCATCGCTTCTGGGTGGACGTTAGAAAGTGTTTTTACTTGTTTAATTTATTATAAGGGCCTAAAATGTCAGGAAACGTCGAACAGTTTACAACGCGGATGAGAAAAGTCACCAGAAAAATTCACTCTGTGAGCGATGCTTTGGTGAACGCGAAATTTGCAATTTGTAAGTACCTGCATTTCAAAAACATACATTTCATGATAAGGGTGGTAAAGCCTCTTTTACCATCGCTGTATCACAATGCCTTTGGTATTCAAGACATTCTTTCATCAAATGATATTCACAACTTCACAGTAAATCTAATTAGAATTGGTTCATACGAAAAAATATGAAAGTTTTCCACTACCCCCTATTTCATTTTAGATAAAAATCTTACCAACGGCCACGAAAGCATCTCACTGGTTTTTTTCCCAGTTGGGGTCCATGCAATAATCTCTCGTTAATAATAAAGTAAAATTTCATTTGTGGCGCGCTTTGCGGGAGGCCTATGTCCAGCAGTGGACGTCTTTCAGCTGTAGTAATGACGATGATGAAAATTTCATTTCAGCTCTAAGTGATGAGGCAGTGTGGGGAGGTGGTCTCTATGTCTTCTACCACATCTTTGCCTTCCTCGAAGATGCCAAAGAGAGATTAAACTTACCAGACTATAACAGGTTGTTTGTACACAAAACACTTTACAGGTAAGAATTCAGAGATTAACCCTTCTTATCCCATGTACTAGATCTGTTCCAAAATTTTACATGTTTTTCAATTATGTATTATTAATCCGTTGTCTACCGTTGACGCGATTGCGCGTCGAGCGAATATACTTTAATAACTAAGTAATTAAGTTTATTTTACATAATCTTTTTGACAATAGGCGGTAGACAACAGGTTAAATAGCGGGGATGCTCAAACTCACTTAATTTTTGTGCTATGGCATATGAAAGGTGAAAAGAATGGAAATTGATTAATTTGTCAACTACCTACATTATTAAAATAAACTGCTGAGTTACACTTCACCTTAAATGCGCCAAATTAGTTGTCTTTTCCTGTACCTAACTGTTTATAAGAACTGTCCATGCGGCCTGTTAGTAAAATATTTTTTTTTTTTCAAGAAAATCAGCTTTTGAAGCCGACCTCGCACACTACCTTGGTGAGAACTGGCGCTCCACCCCTCGCTCTGTGGCACTGGATAGCTACCTGGAGCATCTTCAGGAGTTGGAGAAAGAGAGCCCCCACCTGCTAATGGCATATTTCTACCACCTGTACCTGGGCTTGCTGAGTGGAGGACAGATATTGTCTAAGAAGCGGAAGATGTTGGGAGAGAGTAAGTATACATCATCCGTACTAATATTATAACTGTGAAAGTAACTTTGTCTGTCTGTCTGTCTGTCTGTCTGTCTGTCTGTCTGTCTGTCTGTATGTCTGAATGAATGATTATTTATTCACAAGAACACAATAGAGGTGTTTACAATGGTAAAATCAGTTAAGCATGTTGCTACATTATGTTCTGCCGGGGCAGGCGTGTGAATATTTAGGTATTATTATATATATATTTTTTAAAAAAAGAACGATACATGCATAAGTCAGAACAATCACAGGTCAAGATAATATTAATCATCATTACATTACAAAAATCCAAAATAACTATTACTTAATTAAAACTAAAGTCAGAAGAAAAATATTGTTCAATAATCATTAATTAAGTCTTAAATTTAAATTGAAGATATTCATCAGCAGTATAAAAACAGTTTTCACATAAAAAGTTGTACACTTTATTCCTGAAATGATTAAATGGCAATGTTTTGAGTGACACTGGAATTTTGTTAAATATTTTAACGCACATATTATATGCGCTTTTGTTTCTAAGTACAAGTTTATTACTTGATGATAATGCTAAGCAGTGACGTTTATGAGGGCGGGTAGTTACTTTATCATCTGAATGAAATAACTCGATATTCTGCTTCATGAAGACTAGTACTTCGTAAATGTACAGGCTAGGCAGTGATAAGAGTTTCAACTGTATAAAAAGAGGTTTGCAAGGTTCACGATAGCCCGCTTTGTCTGTCTGTTACCTCTTCACGCTTCAACCACTGGACTGATTGAGATGAAATTTTGCATGGAGATAGTTGGGGTCCCGAGAAAGGACATAGGCTACTTTTTAATTATCCTGGAAAAACGATTCCCGCAGGCAACGCGATAACCGAATTCCACGCGGGCGAAGTCGCGGGCAGAAGCTAGTTATTTTATAATTTCAGTTGATTGGTGTACATTTAAACATATAGTCCTCCCTCAAGGTTCACCGATGACTGGTCTGAGGCCCACACTTACACTTCCAACAATATCTGTTGAATTAGCTTAAAGTGTGGTCCATCTTGTCAAAGAATACCAACAGCACATCTTTTAGTTTACAGCCACGATTATTTATAAATTTTGGTGATTATTTTTAAGAATGTTACATGGGCTTGGCTTGGATACAACGGCAAACTTAATCTGGTTGTTTTTGGATGAAAATAGAATTCTAATTGTTTGAGATCAGATGAGTTTAGAAATTGAAAATATAAAGGGCTTTAGAAAAGGTTAAATAGCAGAAACTATGAAATTCCCAGAACTTGCAGAAGTCTCTCCTAATGATAAATCGTAATCCATGTTTCAGAGTCTACCACAGATGTCTATGTGGATCAAGTGACAGATTTCACCGACATCGACATTCCGCAGTTGAAAAACGATATCAAAGCCGCCATGAACGAAATAGCCGAGAAAATGTCCCCTGAAGAACAACAGGCTTTCCTAGATGAAAGTAACCAAGTTTTTATGATGAACAACCTAATCGTCAACTCCATTGCCGGCCAAAATAAAGTTCTCAAAACGATAATGTACAAGGCATCAGCGGTGTTGTTAATAATTTTTGGCGCCGTGTTCGCGTACAAAATGCATAAGTGAAATTTAGTGTATGAATTATTTTTTTAGATTAGAATTTGATGTTATATAGTTTATTATTTGAAGACTGATTGTTTAGTTGAATGAGTAAATTTCTATTGGTTTATGGTGTGATTTTATTTTCTATTTAAAAAAATATCAATAAATATGACCCATCAAATGAGAGGGATCGTTTAGGTACTCTAGCCTCATCCATCCTCATGACGTGTCCTGTCCATCGTAGGCGTCCGATCTTAATTAATTAGTTTTAACAATATTAATATTAAGCTTTAAAGTGCTATTTTTTGTTAGAGTCAAGTCCCCCTGCTAGCTAAATGGTGGTTTTCAGATAGCTGAAAAAATTCATGGTGGTGGCATATATAACGCAGTTGAAAGGAAAACTATCACAGCTAAGAAGGCTATACAAGTTTCCGGGTCATAGTCGACCAAATAAAGGCAAGGAAAAATGTGTAGGTACGGAAATAGTACATTACTACAGAGGCAGGGAAGGAGGAAGTTGCAGGCCGAGTATTATATACGGCCGAACGAAGTGAGGCCGGATAGTTACGAGGCCGACAACTTCCGTTCCCCGCCGATGTATGTATAGTGCTTTTCTCAAACATGCAAGGAAATAAATAAATAAAATAATATTTTATATATAATATATTTTGTCTTTTTTACATAAATAAAACTGCGCTACCTATGTAGCAAATATGGTTCATGTTTTTTTAAAGCTGTATTGGCAGAATGTCAGCGAACCATACAGTAAATATTGCTTGTAGCTTTTTTAAATGGCGGAATGCCAAGATTCTGTGTCACAAATATATCAAATGGAAATTAAAAAAAGTGAGTTGCCGGCCTAGGCCTGCAACGTTTGTATGAAATTTCATTATAGATCAATTTGTCTAGCCGCGCCTGAAACGTGATACTTCCCAGGCTAATAAGAACATGATATCAATATTTCATTGCATGTTTGAGAAAAGTAAAAATCCATTATACATACTACTGAGCGGCAGGGGCACGTCATACCGCAGCCTAGCTAAGATGCAGTCAGTGGCGTGCACAGAGCTTTTATACAGGGTAGACAACAAAATATAAAATAATATTAGACTTCCCAAATAGATACCTAATACCTATTCAGCATATTTTCTCGTCTTTTCGATTAATAATGGCGTATATTTATATCAATCCAAATATCCATGTATCTAAACAATGGAAGCAGAATAATCAGTGCAGTTTTTTTTCAAAACATTAATTGTAAAAAAACTTTCCTGGTTACGACTATCAATATTTTCAAAGAACAAACCAAACAACATCATTTCAGCCGAAATATAATTTAATAATCAAAACAGATAAATAGAAAAACGACAAATAATATTAAACAACCATACATACAAAATGCATAGCAGAAAATTGCATGGAAAGCTTCCTACTCCTTCCCGACTTTCCGTTTGTTCCAATTTCTGCCACGGCATGCGCTGCGATTACTTCGAACAGACATGTCTAAACTCCGACGGGAAGCGTGCGTTTGGTTCATACGCCTCCCGCTAGTTGGCGCTGTCGTCGTGCACACTGCCAATATGATGATGTACGCTTTGAACGTTTCCGGACGGAAGACAGAATAGTGTCCGTCTTTCTCGTTGAACGCGCGCTAGTATTGAAATTGCGACTGTCTTCGGATGTAATTATCGAGTTCAGAACAGTACAAAGGATACGATGATGACCCGATAAATGGAGCTGTTTTGTGATTTAAGAATTTAAGTTAATGCGTAATGCACTGATATTTTATATGTAGATGAAGCTATTAGGTATCATAATAAAGCAAATTAGATAACGTTGGGGTAGGGTAGACAGTGTCTTTTTGTCTATATGTAGTGCACGCCACTGGATGCAGTCTTAGAAAGGTACTAAGGACATCGTCAACTTCGGAACCCTAATACATTGCGCGTGGCCCTACACGCACTTTGGCCGGTTTTTTACACTAAACGTGAACGGCATATTATTCAAACATGGCGGTGAAAGCCTGAAAGGGTATCTTTTTACAAAAGATATATTTTTTATAAAATACAATAAAAAGAAACAAGCACAGTAATAACAAAAATAATTTATTACATTGTCAGGCTTTACATTACAACTATACTATGTACATTGTACACTATAGTCCTATCTATTTGATAGGGTAGTTATTACTAGTTTTTTACTACTTGATTTATAAGTCAGTCGCTAGATGGCGCTCATTTATAGTGCGCTACTGCCTAGTTGCCGTCGATCGTCGCTAGATGGCGGTCAGCTGAGCCCAGGCCCGGAAGTTTCCATCGCGATATCGATCAGCTCTTCGAAGTCGTCTTGGTTCCAGAATGACATCTCCACCTGAAAACGAGTTTTTCGACACGTTACATTGTCGCATTTTCCTTCACGGAACGGAAATAGTAAATTGTATGACTAGGGAGCAAAATGGTATATTTTACCGCGGGTGACGGATTGAAATGATTTTGCTACCGTGTTGTACAGTCGACGTCAAAGAGATATTTACACTTCTTGTTCCGGTTACCCGAAACGATGAATATGACAAAACTTGATACTTGCTAGAATGGACTGTATTTTAAAATATAATTAATTTCTAATGCATGATAAATGAGAACGCGCGGATTTCATGATGTCCCGATGCGAACTGATTGCTAAGTTATAAAACTGTAATGAGGTCAACGAAGTAATTTGCTGACTTCTCACGTTGCATGCTCGTACACTTCTGGTCCTTAACACAACGAAATAGTGGAAAAGTGTAAATATCTCATTGGTCTTTTGTCACTGTAGTCTGCTTTTCACTCTTCCTATGAGAGAACTTCGAAAGAAAAAAAAAATACTTTAATCGTGTTTTGTTGTTTAGGGGTAGCAACCCCTAAACAGGTAACAAAATACTCCTTTTGGAATTGGAGTGAAAAAGAATACGTTTTCCTGCAGCCACCGCGGCATGACCTAAAACGGTTAAACCAGTTTAGACGAAATTTGGCATTTAGAGATTCTATAATCTGGATTGAAATATAGGCTTATTATTACCATGGAAAGCCCAGGAAACTCCCGGGAAAACTCCG
>CAXARK010000532.1:0-27087 GCA_963971205.1 Aethes cnicana
GCCAATGAGCTCTGTGCAAGGCGTGCCGCATCCAATCTACACTGGCCACCTTGCGCAAATCGTCACTCCACCTGGCAACAGGGCGCCCTACACTTCGTTTGCCTTGTCGTGGTGTGTGGTGTCGTGTGTGCGTCACACACACCAAAAGAACTTTGGGGTAACCATTGAACTACTGCCACGTTTCACCTATAGTTAGCAGATGATGCTCAGCCAAAACTGATAGTCGTAGGAAGCTGAAATTTGGCATGTACTTATATGATGGTGGGATCCATGAGAAAATGAGGGAACTCCTCATTTGCTAGCACGTGGATGATTTTGGTGTCAAACTTCAGAGTTACTTATGTATTTCTATAGTAATGTTTGGAAACTGTTTTTGTTTTTTTTTTATAAAGAAATAAAATCCACCTTCAAACTCTGACAGTCTGCGAAGTCGGTGTCAAGTGAACCGACCCAAAGAAATGATAATCACATCGTGAACTTGACATTGACATCGCAGTCTGTCGGAGTTTGAAGGGGGTTTTAGGTTTTATTTATTTATTTATTTAAGGAGAACCAACAGCTTAACTACAACAGCATAAGATACTTAATTAAAAACAATAAGCCAATTATAGGAATTATAATTTTATTTTAAAAAAATTGACAAAGTTGCGTTCTGCGATCGATGTCACAAACGTGGATTATACATTAGGCTAACATCTTAAACAAGCCTGTAAAAAAATCAGAACTACCTACCGGATTTCGCGCACACGCTGTATGTATAAAGTTACTGGATCAGTATACAACGGTCCTTTCATTTTGGACCAGCCCGTCAGTTAATCAAGCTAGCCACCAATCGACGCCATTCACCGACGACCACTGTCAACAAGCCGCTCGGCCCATTCATTGCCATGCTAATCACCAACATGACGGCGCCATTAAGGCCGCCATTCACGGTAAAGAGTTGCCCCGATCGCATTGTTTCGCCGGATAAATTACAGCACTAAGGTCCAAATACCAACTGACTATTACTAAAAGGTAATAGTCAGTTGGTATTTGGACTGTTTTGTTTTACTGTTTAGATGTTGAAGATTAATTGTAAAGGTATAAAACGTTCTTTGTTTTCGTCGCTAGCTTTTATCCACTCCGTAGTTTACATTAAACTCAATATAAAATATCATTGCTTTAGCAAACAACGAGAACTATAAAGCAATTAAGTCTTTGCCTAGCATTGTAACACTCAGACACAGAATATTTAATAGTACTACATGCAGAATGGCCACGGAATCACCCGCCTGAATCTAGCCGGCGCGCAACTCGCGCCCAACTCGGCCTTACAATCATTTGTTTCATCCGGAGTTGGTGAGTGAATCGTTGGCCCGCGTACTGGTACACACACACATTTACAAGTGTACAGACGTCCTCGCACGCACACAGACGTCCCCGCGCGCAAGCATTGACACTTCATTCTCATTGTGTTCGAAATCGTGCTTTTATAGGCCGTGTCCGCAGTGTGACTCAGATACAGGCTACATGAAAGAACTAGATCGATGAAAAAAAACCGGCCAAGTGCGTGTCGAGCCACGCGCAAAGTATAGGGTTCCGAAGTTGAGGATGCCCACAGTACCTTTCTAAGACTTATTAGCATCTAGCTAGCCTGTGGTATGACGTGCCCGCCCGACGCCCCTGCCGCTCGAGAAAAATCATTGGTTTTTTAATCATTTCATAAGTTCGACTATGACTCGTAAGTTTGTACAGCCTACTTAGCTGTGATAGTTTTCCTTTCAACTACGTTATATATGCCATAACTGTGATTTTTTTCAGCCATCCAAATACCACCATTTAGCTGGCAGGGGGGGGGGGGGGACACGTGACTCTAACAAAAAATAGCACTTTAAAGCTTGATATTTCACAAACGCATCACTTAATCAAAAAATGGTTTTAGCAAACCTACAATATTTTTTTAAGACCTATTCAACGATATGCCGCACTATGGGGTACGCAAGAAAAAAAAATACATCCCCACTTTATGAGTAGGGGAGGTACCCTATAAAAAATATATTTCAAAATTTTATTGTACCACTTTGTCAGCGTAACTAATATGTACATTCATGCCAAATTACAGCTTTCTAGACCTAAGCATCTTCGAGCAATAGTGCGGACAGACGGACGGACGGACGGACATGGCGAAACTATAAGGGTTCCTTGTGGACTTCGGAACCCTAAAAAACTTGTACGTACTTTAACCACGACGTAACATTACCGTGCTATCGGTTATAAGATAGAGCCCCATATTTATTCCTAAAGGACTTTGTGATGTTCCCAATCCGCACTGGGCTCGCGTGGGGACGATAGGATGCCAGCAATGGAAGGTTTAGGCTGTTGCTTGGTTTATGTACCTACGTACATATTTCATTGGCATATTTTAGGTATATCGCATTCCGACTACGAGCCACAAATTCTACGAACAATGTGGAATTCAGGAGTGAATTCAGTAACCTTGCGCTGCACATTTCTGCAGTTAAATAAATAGATAGATGGTATATTTCTGATATTGTAGACGAAATCGAATAAACTACATACCTCATAGTGTTTGCAAAAAGCTATGTCCGGAAACGTAGAAGTATAAACATTATGTTATAAAATTTCAGATCCACAATTTTCTTTTGCTGCAGCTGATCAGAAAAGCCTTTGTTTTTTACATATTTACAGAATTGAGTGTACATATCTACTCTAAAATTGCCCAGCTTACAACCTAAATATATTACTACCTATATATACCTATTTTTGTTCGGACCTGAGACCTGGATTCAAGAAACGGACGTATAAAATTTCTCCAATTACACAATTTGAATTTTGCCGTCAATTGGCGTATTGATATCAATAGGCGCAATAGCATTTCTATTCACACTTTTACAATAGCAATAGTAAACTTATAGAGCAGCTCGCAGAAAGGTCGAACGGGGACTATCGTGTCTTTGCTCACCAGTTGGCGCCACTGTTGACTAGGTCCAGAGGTTTAGCTGTCAAAGGCGACTCTCTAAGATCGGCGCTGAAACTAATTTTAAATCTTGAATCTCATTAAGTTTATTAATTATAAATAACCATCATCATATCGAGTAGCTATGTCGCATTGTTGTGCAGTTCCGTTTTGTTCTGAATTTTTATTTTTGTTTCAAAGCGTTCACATTCATCGCCAAATAATCCATATTTGCGATAATTTCACGAAGGAGATCACTTTTCAACAGGTAAATTAAATAAATTAATAATTTATATCACCGAAGCCCACCAAAACCAGTGAAAAGTTAATGTTATTGGACCTCACGCGACACTAGCGCCTCTAGTGGCAAATTCACACGCGATAGCCCCCATTTTGAAGTCCGACATACACCGTAAAGTTCAACTCAAGTTTCCAAGTCGACTGACAAGTTAGTCATGTATTGATTAATGTAACTTATTGTTACGCTATTTTAGGATTCTAAGTATTCAGCAATGTCCTTTTATAAAACGAGGTAATTAACTGAAATTAAGTTCATTAGGTGTAGGCACATCGACTGATTCGATGACTTCCTCGAGCCTTGACGTTTTAGTACCTGGTATAATTTAAGAAGAAAATCGTGGATTATTTTTACGATCTTATTTGCCAAACTATTTTAACACCCAGGCCTGCCAAGTAATAAGAGGAAACTCCGTTTGAACTGAAATTTGAAAATTACAACATCTGTTGTGTTTTCTAACGTAACTCTTCAACCGGAAGCATAATACCTAAATCAAATTTATTCTTTTCTTCCTTAAGGTGTCTTCGCAACCCTCCACGAGCTCTTTATTATTATAATTTTGTTTTGATCGTTGATCGATCACGTAAACGTCGCTTTATAAATTGAATTTTGTTTTGATACTCCGAGGGCGAGTTTATCTTTTAGTATGTTTTATATGTGTTAGGTTCCATTTCTATACCTGGGTAAAATACGTCAATAAACTTAATGTTTTCGAATTTGTTTATAAAAACTCAGAATATTGTTAATATTTAGATGAAAATATCGGGTTAATGTAATTTATACATTGTGTATGTAATAGGATACTAGTTTGATAATTGACCGTCACCACAGATTACTGGCCATTAAGAAAGGCATATTGACGGAAAAGCAAAACATGACTTTTAAGCGAAGAAGGGTTTTTGAAAAAAGAACGATTTAGCTTGGATTGACGGGCGGAAGAGTTGGTTTTGGGGAATGATGAGATAAAGAGTTAAATATTATTGTAACTGGATATTCTGAATTGTTAAACCTTAAAATAAAGATATTAATACTCAAAGTATAGTTTTATGAAGAGTTTCCTGTAAGCTAATCCCCTGGAGTGCTGTGACTGCTGGAGTATTCTTACATATGCAAGGAGTTTCGAGTATCTGCTACGACTTTACCGAACGTGTGGAACTGCCGGGCCGAAACAATAACTCTCTTACCAATATCTAACCAATCGCATTTTATAAACTAAGTTGTAAGAGATCGCTAGATAAAAAAAAAGAGATCGCTATTAAGGGATAATACCGCCATTTGTATGCCATAACCTTTTGTGTAATTACATTATATCTGTATAGCACGACACAATTTAGAAGGCGCGCGGCGAATACCTTGAATGTGTGGTGTTCAAGAAAGTATATTGTATTATTTTTGTCCAAGATCGCGCGGTATCTACAGTAGCATTCATAATTTTTGCCAAAAGATGTCAACTGCCATTTCGAAGGTTTTCCTCGCAGACAGTTCACACGACCTTCACTAGGTAGGTCATCTTGTATGAGGCCTACCGAATCGGCAGCTCGTATTCCAGTACTTTTCGGCCCCCTTGACAATCAGTTCTGCGAGCAATATGCCCAATATTCCACTACCTCAATTAAGGTGCTCCGAGGTGCAATGATGCCAATTAAGCACATTATGTGCCATATTACACGCTAAATTGGTAACTCCGAAACGCCAAATATCACAGTGACATTGACACTATTGTATGGAATGACGAGTTTGACATCTGACAGCCAACACCTCGTAAAAACAATGGTGCCGACGGTGAGCAGAGAAATACGGTGGCCCTCATACGCTTTGGCATACGCGTAG
Organism: Aethes cnicana; assembly: GCA_963971205.1. Lineage (NCBI taxonomy): Eukaryota > Metazoa > Arthropoda > Insecta > Lepidoptera > Tortricidae > Aethes > Aethes cnicana. Next base: position 5,085 of record CAXARK010000532.1, read on the forward strand.
CATTACGTCCTTCCAATCTGCTCCAGCCAACAAAATGAGACAAAACCTGCGCGCTCCATTGTCAAATTTGAACAGTGAACGGATTAGCGCGGCTAGACGGCAGTCGGCTGGCTTCGGGCACAGAATAAGTAATAGTACTACCGTACCTCAGGCGGCTTCGGCACATCCCACCGGTTTCCGCTGTCAACGCTCACAGATTAAGTCCCAAAGCCGTAGCAAAGTGGAAATCCCATTTGTTCCAAGTATTTGAGTCTGCAGCTCATGTTTCAATTGGTTTATTTTGTTGACCTACCTAGACTACTACGTTTGTTCGAATAATAGACAAGAAAGAGAGAATGGTGGTGGTTATCAACATGGTGACCTCTATCCCAGGTTCTATGCATCGGCATCCAACGAGGCAAGCTGCCAGTAATTTGGCCACCATCGCAAGTAATGTAGGTCATTTACCTTTAGAACACCTAAGTAGTTACTGTTTTATATATTTTATGTTAATAAACTCTGGTAAGTGTATTAAACTCACTTAACTTTTATATTAACGTGTAATACAAAATAAATGAGTTTTTAGGGTTCCGTAGCCAAATGGCAAAAACGGAAGCCTTATGGATTCGTCATGTCTGTCTGTCTGTCTGTCTGTCCGTCCGTAAGTCACAGCCACATTTTTCCGAAACTATAAGAACTATACTGTTGAAACTTGATAAGTAGATGTATTCTGTGAACCGCATTAAGATTTTCACACAAAAATAGAAAAAAAATACAATACATTTTGGAGGTTTCCCATACTAAGAACAGAAAAACATCGTACTTTTTCTAAAACACGTTTTATTGTGTTCATTGTTGTTTATGCGTAGTCCCCTCGACTTGACAGTTTCTTTTAATTTTCAACACAAGTTTTAGGCGCCACTTCTTCAACAGACTTATTATTAGTATACATTATATTTTCGGAAAAAGTGAAAAACATTGGTCCATTTAAATTTAAAACTTATATTATAACTGAACATTATTTCCGAGCCGTAAAACTCGAATGCAAGATCTAACGCGAATTAATTGGAAGTGAACAAAACTTGGCAGACAGGTTTGTGAGATTCCACCGAACTTGGATTACCGGAGATATTTGCTACAAGAGAATCTGCAAACTTTGGTAATAATGAAAAAACCGACCGCTTATATTTTGTACTTCTTGGTTGTACGTACAGGGATACTGTGACAAGGAGTCAATGAGAACAAGAATGACCACATTGTAATATTTTGCTTAGAAAGCACTCCGATTCGGTCTAAAGTGTAGAGTACCTACCAATAATTAGCAAACAGTGCGAATCTTTTCATACAGAATAGTAGAAATGGTCCTACGAAACGATATATTCTTTTCTTTTCTGTATTATGTGCATCAAGAGCATGAGAGTTGAATTCAAGTGCAAAAACCCCTTAATTTATTTTAGTAAATAACCCCCCAGTAACTAATGGAAGAAAGAATGATTGGAGCTGATTACGAAGCGGCTAACTTCGGACTTCTCATTTCAAGTTATTAATTACAACCAGTCAGTCACTCTGGCTTATTATTCTGGAAGGGTTCAAAAACTTCTAAATGCCCCCACATTTAAAAGAATAACGCTGAACTGATTTTCTTCGCGAGAGGGCTATGCTCGGGGTTTCTTTGCGTTATAAAAAATTTTTAAATAAAAAAATAAAAACCGCCTTCAAACTCCGACAGACTGCGATGTCAATGTCAAGTTCACTATATGATTATCATTTCTTTGGGTCGGTTCACTTGACACCGACTTCGCAGTCTGTCGGAGTTTGAAGGCGGTTTTTATTTTTTTATTTAAAAATTTTTTTTCGGCTACAGTTTCCAAACATTACTATAGAAGTACATAAGTAACTCTGAAGTCCTCGAAATTGACACCAAAATCATCTACGTGCTAGCAAATTTGGAGGAGTTCCCTCATTTTCTCATGGATCCCATCATCAAAACTGAACCAAATTAATATGGGACGAACTTGGAAGTACCACCTTTCGAACAAAAAAAGAATCATCGAAATCGGTTCACGTTTACTATTTATTTTTGGTGAACATACATAAAAAAAAAAAAAAAAAAAAAAAAAAGATTCCGACGAATTGAGAACCTCCTCCTTTTTTTGAAGTCGGTTAAAAATCAGAAATGAGGATATCCGCAGTACAACTAGGGTCAACGATATAGCCCGAAGAATTGCGGACCTTAAGTAGCAGTGGGCGGGGCACATTGCTCCTAGGACTGATGGCCGACGGGGCCAGAAAGTTCTAGGGTGTCGTCCGCGAACCGGGAGACGAGCTGTCGGCAGGCCGTCAACAAGATGGAGTGACGACCTTGTAAAGGTCGCGGGAGCGCGGTGGATGCGAGTGGCACAGGACCGGTCTGAGTGGCGTGCCTTAGGGGAGGCCTATGTCTCATCATGTTTCGGCTGAAATGATGATTTTCTTCAAATACTTATAGTTAAGAATACCCGATTAACTCACCTATGAAAAAAATGGGTGGGGCTATGTCAGTGCACGCGGCCATTGGTTTTAACGTGACACGTCGGTTTCCGCGAATTCCCGCGATACTAACTTAAGGCCATAACTCCGAGCCGACTATTATGTTATGAGCTAAATAAAGACACTAAAATCACATTTGTAAGACTAATAGTTTTGAAAGTAGTTATTAAGTGACAAAATGTGATTCCATTTTTCTGACCCATGTTTCGTTGTGATTTCAAAGACCTTTCTCGACAAAAAAATCACTACATAGTATAAAACAAAGTCGCTTTCTCTGTCCCTATATCCATATGTATGCTTAAATCTTTAAAACTACGCAACGGATTTTGATGCGGTTTTCTTTAATAGATAGAGTGTTTCAAGAGGAAGGTTTTCGTATATAATTTGTTATAGTTTAATGCTCAATTCCCGCGGGAACGCTATAATCGAATTCCACGCGGACGAAGTCGCGTGCAGAAGCTAGTTAACTATAAATCAAAATCGCTTCAAATTTATTACAATCCTCGTTTTGTCCCAACGGTTAGTAATGATAAGATGGTAAAGAACTATTGAACGCTCGTTATAATAATACATTATCATGTTGGTATTCGTAGCAATATCGGCGGTCTACGGTAAACGGCGGGCACCTAAAACTGAAGGCCGACATTAATGAATCTGAATCGATCGGCAAAGGGCTGTGCGTTGCTCTTACTGACTGCCACAAATGTAAATGTACGGCTATTTATTATTGTTGGCGACAGACCTTTTTTACATGCTTTTTCATTATTTTTCTAGATTTGTTTTTTTTTTGCACTTTGAAACTTGCTTAAAATTCAGTCATCTTATTACACTTTATCGGAGCTGAACTGCGGTTTTATTTAATAAGAAGCCCTGACTGAATCTAATTTAATACAGAAAAGTAGCGGGCACCATCCCGGTGCTCAACAATTATGTTTGTACAAGGATGAATTCAGATTGCAACAATAGTGTCAGTCGTTAGGACAAAATTAGTACATCTGGATAAAAAGTCTTCACAGTGCAAAGCCGTGACGGTTAGCTTTTGGTTTTTTTAATGTATGATTTCCTTACTAATATTATAAATGTGAAAGTGTGTTTGTTTGTTTGTCTTTCCTTCGCGTCTCAACGACTGGACCAATTTGGATGATTAAATTATGGAGATAGTTTGAGACCAGGGTAATAACAAAGAACACTTTTTATCTCACGGGATTTATATTTCCGCGGGAACGGGTGTTCCACGGGTTAAACCAATTTTTCAATACTTCCATAACTATAACTATCTATATGTATGTCATCGGTCGGGTACGCAAATTCTGTCTACGCGGGACGAAGTTCGCGGGCATCGGCTAGTAACTTAATAAGCTCCCCTCATATTGTAGATTATCTCTTCGTGTCAACCACTGATTGTCTTTCTTTTCTTCTAAATCTCTTCGTACACTTTATTGCTTCTTTCATACTATTCTTCCACCCCTTTTCCCATTCATTTACTTTTCAGTAGTAAACTATGTACCTAATGTCACCTTATTATTAATTAGCAAATTATTTAGTGCGTTCAAATATTTCTCACCATCTTTAATTTTACTGAGTTGAAAATTAAATGTTACGGTTGTGACGATATCACATACATTTATTTGCTTTCTGAAGAGATATTTGGATAGGTGATAGGTTAAGTCTATAGACATATTCAGCATTTAAGGCTGGCCAAAGGGGATTCCGTACCGGACAAGAAGCTAAGAGCTCCACCAAATATCGACACTACACATTCTCCATAGAGTTTATGTTCATTGTTTGGCGCGGATTTGAGTTGGGTAACTTAGCTTTGGGTGGTTTATCCTTTAGCAATATGGGGTGATCTTATCCACTTGGGGGATACATGTTTTCATGTTATCATTGATAGCATGCGATCTATGTATAGTCACTAGGACTGGTCTTGTCTCACAAACAAGGTTCCTTCTATGTGTATTGGATTTCTTCGCGAAGAGGGGCGATTATTCATTGTTGATTTACTAACGGCTTAAAGAAGTGTCCAGATACTGTTCATGGGCTATATGGTATAAAAACTACACCATCTACACGACGGTGTAGGTTGCAATAAACTTATTAGGGAGGGTAGGAAGGCTAATTATTCCTTTCCGTTGCACTATTTAGCACACTGTAATTCAATTTAATATTTGAAGTCCAATTTGAATCTAGTGGGGCTATTTCCGATTAGTACAGTTATTTTTATGTTAATTTGATGAGACAGGGGACCAATGGTTAATTATTGTAAGTAGGGTAGAGTATGGGGAGTCGGAGGCTAGAGGATGACACGAATACATCTAATGATAATTACTCAAGATGTATAATAAGTTATTATAGTGAGACATTATATATTTGATCGTTTATTATTTTGGTAATTTGCGTTAGATGTATTCGGAGGGGTGTGAGGAGGTCATTTGGGGGTAGGGGGATAATCTCTTATAGTACATTTGTGATTGAGTAGAAAAGTCACGTCATTTTAATTTTCTAGGTACACGTTCGAGTATGCAACTAGAATATCTAATTAAAACGTAAACACATATTTAAAAGTTCATATGTAATATTAGTATAATAAAATATTATTACATTTAACCTACCTTATCATTTATCTCTTCTCGACCTTGATTAGAACTTCGCTTACCTTATTAAAGAATCTAAATGGTTACTATGAATATAACGTAGAGTCCTAACATTAATAGACGATCACAGCTTGGCCAATTATTAGGATAAATAATATCAACGAAAATTCTATAGCCTTATTTCGAAGTAGTAATGTTGTAAAACATTTTCAATTTTAATATTAATAAAAATCATTATTATTGAGGGGGGGTGTTACACGGTGTACAGCATCCATTAACGTACCGACATCTTAATTGGAGAATTTAAATTAATTTATTCAGTAAGTGGCAATGGCAACCTTAGAATCCATTAGTATTTTTACTTCGTCTTTATTTAAGTGCGGGATGTCGCACCGGAATCGTAAATGAAACAATAGTACTCGTACCTAAAAGGATAAATTAGGTACTGGCTTTACTACCGTCTTTGCGTCTATTTTGTTGACGACATTGTTGGGTATTGATTATTTTTACATTTGTCCTGGTTTTGGATACAGTCGCCCTGGGTGTTTGGCCTATTATATGGCTTAACATGTTGGCTCTTTTAATTTAAATGTACGACTGAGGCCGGTGCACACCTACTCCTAATATGTACATTTGCATAGCTAGTCGAGATTTAATTATTTGACTGGAATCTTACGTTTTATCTTTAAGTGTATTTTATCAAGCTGAAGCTGAGCAGCTGAAGGGTCGGGGGTTCGATTCCGGCTCGCACTTCTAAGTTTACTTATGTGCGAAATTCAATTTGAATTAACCACTGTGCTTTTCGGTGAAGGAAAACATCGTGAGGAAACCTGCACGCATCTGCGAATTAATTCAAAGATGTGTGTGAAGTCCCCAATCCGCACTGGGCCCGCGTGGGGACTATAGCCCAAACCCTCTCGTGATGAGAGGAGGCCTGTGCCCAGCAGTGGGACGCAAATAGGCTGTAGTAGTAGTATTTTATTAAAATGCTATTTTAGTAAGTCAGTTCCTCGAATAACAAGTCATTCTTTTCATTAATTTAGAGAATATACTCACCGCGCTTTGACAGAGTCGATTTCGTCGCCCGCGCCGGGCGCCAGCTGCATGCCGCCCTGCGTCCACGTCACTGTCAGCCAATCTGCAACAAATATTCATTTTAAAGCTTTATGGAAGTAGTAACTAATAACTGGAACTACCACTGTGACCAAAATTTTAACGAAACGAAACAGACCTGTAGACCCATATTTTAAAGCTCAATCAATCAATTTCAATAAAACCTAGATCCTTTTCCTTTTAAGAAATTTTAATCTGCTTATACTCGTCGTATATAAAAATGAATCGCCGTGTGTTAGTCTGGCTAAGGCTCGAGAACCGCTGGACCGATTTGGCTGATTCTTTTTTCTTTGAATCCCCGTGATTCTGGGAAGGTTTAGCAAGAAAAAAACCGGCCAAGTGCGTGTCGGGCCACGCGCAAAGTATAGGGTTCCGAAGTTGACGATGCCCTCAGTACATTTCTAAGACTTATTAGCGTCTAGCCTAGCCTGTGTGGTATGATATGAATGATGCGCCCGCCCGACGCCCCTGCCGCTCGAGAAAAATCATCATCATAAGTTGGTCGACTATTACTCGTAAGTTTGTACAGCCCACTTAGCTGTGATAGTTTTCCTTTCAACTACGTTATATATGCCACAACCGTGTTTTTTTTCAGCCATCCAAATACAACCATTTAGCTGGCAGGGGGGGGGGGGGGAGGACACGTGACCCTAATAAAAAATAGCACTTTAAAGCTTAATATTTCACAAACGCATCACTTAATCAAAAAATGGTTTTAACAAACCAACAATATTTTTTCAAGACCTATTCAACGATATCCCGCACCATGGGGTACGCAAGAAAAAAAAATTACATCCCCACTTCACGAGTAGGGGAGGTACCCTATAAAAATATATTTCAAAATTTTATTGTACCACTTTGTCAGCGTAACTAATATGCATATTCATGCCAAATGACAGCTTTCTAGAACTAAGCATCTCCAAGCAATAGTGCGGACAGACGGACGGACGGACGGACGGACGGACGGACATGGCGAAACTATAAGGGTTCCTTGTGGACCTCGGAACCCTAAAAATCGGGAAAAGTCAAAAGGAACAGCTAAAAAAGAATCGCCTCCAGGTGATACAAAGTTCACCGGGCCAACTAGTACAATATAAATCCTCTGTCCCGTAAACCATATGTACAACTTAAATCGCTCCTAAACATTAATAATTAATGGGTAAACACGCAACTATTCAAAAGTTTTCGTACAAAGGCTGTCCGAGTTTTAGCACTAAATTATTGTTGACCAACAATTTGTCGATGTAATGGAAATAGTTTCACGTTATGGATACTTTCAACAAGATTTTATGAAAGATAAATGAGATTTATATGAAATAAGTTATTTTAATAAATTAAATTTTAATAAAAGGATTTCAATATCCTCGACAGTCCAGATCGGTATATAAACTAAAGTTTTCTCTAACATGCTCGGAAATGTTCGTGTTACTTTCAAAAAAAGAAGACGCGAGGCTGTCCATTGCCGGCCTTGGCCAGCAAAAACATTATTGTCGTGTGTGTTTTTGTTCGCTTAATTAATTCGCTTGCTATTTGAGACACCTCTGTAGAGAAACTGACAAATCCATGGAGGTAATAAGTACAACTTCCATGGCCAAATCATCCACGATCATGGAAGTAGTAAATACTGATGTGGGGTAAGTGCGCCTAAATTTATTTCGCCCCTATGCCTTGTAAACAGCGAACTACTAGTTGAGTAATATTTATAGGTTTCGATATATTTATGTTAGGCGCACTTACCCCATCCTGGCGCACTTGCCCCGACTGACCTTACGTATTTCCTCGCTGTTTGAGAAAAGCATTATATATACCTCGGCCGCAATTGCGATTGCCGGACTCCTACTAATAGAAGGCTTCGCTTCGCTCAGCCTTCTAACTGACTCGTCTGGCAATGCGCTACTTGGCGGCCTCTGCAATAATGTACTATTAAAAGCGTGTAGATTGATAAGCTGTAATTTATTTGCATTTTTATGATAAGACTATAGCTTTTGACCACGATTTCACCCGCGCCAAAGTTCATACACACTTTTAATACCCTTTTTAGACAGGCAATCTACGAAAATCTCTTATTTTTGCTCAAGACCTAAAATCCCAATTTATAAGGCAGGCATATAAATATGCTTGACCAAAAATTGAGCATGCAAAGATTTATTTATCAAAATAAAACCTAACCTATAAGATATACAATAGTTTCTAACTGCCTCAGACTACGCACAATGTAGGGTTTAGTTACGAGTATGTATATACAGCAGTTTGTTACGAATATGAATAGAAACACGTCTTTTCAAGAACAAAGAAAATATTTAAGGCCGTTCCTATACCCAGCTCAGCCATCACAGTCACTCGTGCAACGAGTGAAAGAGAAAGCGCTACGCACAGAACGCTCGATTTAGTTAGTATTTAACGCGTTTTAATTTATATAAAAACACCGTCTAAAAACATACATACATACATACATAATATCACGCCTTTTTCCCATAGGGGTAGGCAGAGACCACTTCTTTCCATTTGCTACGACTCTTGCATACTTCTCTCGCTTCTTCAACTTTCATCCCGTTCCGCATACATTCTCGTCGGTTTAAAGTACTTTTGACCTGGCCTTTAATCAGATTGTCCTGAATTTGATCCAAGAACATTCGCCTCGGTCTTCCTCTAAAAACATGGCATTTATAAAGCTGTCAATGTATGCATATAATATGGATATTTTTCTGTTATATTTAGTTTTACACTGTTTGATATAATAAACTGAGGTAAAGTTGGATTAAAGGTCCGAGTTAGAGGTTATTTTGGAATTAAATTATATCGAGCGAAGTTTCGTGAAACGTGTAACGAAAGCTATCAATGTAAGGATGATATAATCAAATATAACATATGTTTTTTTTCTTCATATTTTTAACTTTTAACATTTCTTAGAAAAGTACATGAGCAATTTGACGATGCTGGGTCAGGGAACGGCCTTAACAAAGCCAGGAACATCACTAACATTTTAAGGAACATTAAACGTTAAATTACAGCCTGCTTTGCTCTGTTCCAAGTGTTCCAACCCCGGGGCGTCTCGTGAAAGCCTACCTCGTTCCTTATGAGTACGATTACAGTACCCAAATTACTAATGATATCCATTAGTTAAACAGTCTGATTAGGGTAGAAATGCCTATTCTGGTACCTACAGATCACTGTACAGATGCTAAGGCGCGAGAATTTGTACTTACACGTACAAGACGAGGCTGTGTAGCACGATATAGAAAGCACTTGAGGACAATTTAACTATGCACAGATACAAATACTTTATTGATAACTCCCAAGTTACATGTCATTTTTGTTTACATTCTATTTACACTTGCAAATTCAAATTTTTTTATACTTTTTTTTTAAATTTTAAAATAAGAATAAAATTAAAATTTTAGTTAATTTTAACAATTAACAAAATTCAGGTAATTCAAAATATTCCTTAATACTATAAAAGGCTTGTTTTAATAGCCATTGTTTTAGTCTAAGTTGAAATATACCTATTAGTGAAAGTTGCATCTGGAATGGAGTCAGGCAGTCTGTTACTTATCGACGGTCCCATTTTATAGACAGATCTCTCGGACTTTATTAAGTTATGTTGGGGTGTTACCAGGTGATCTTTATATTTGTTCTTAATATTAGGCATTGTTCAGTGGCAATATTCATTTTTAACTAAACTGCTACCGACTTAGTCTACAAAATCCAAAATCAGATTAAACATCAACTCTCCCTTTCACGTCACTTTAACATCCTTAGTCTGATCTTCCGAGATGAAAACTCCCTTAAAAGGCCTCAAGCTACATCCAAAGAATCTCCTAAAGATTAGCCACCATTGACAGCGATTGATCCAAACAAAGTAAAAAGAAAAGTTGTAGTAACTGTTGATTATTACGTGCCGAAGGATAGATAATGGAATACCCTAAAAAAGACAATCAGACGACTTCGATGGAAGCTGGAGAGATGTTGCCAAGTCTTTAAAAGAAAGGATGAAAGAAAATTTTTGGGTGCAAACAGTACAGTAAGAACATTTTTATGATATTGTTTATATCAGCTTCGTAGGTAGGTCTAAAGTGCTTCTTGAACATTCTGTTGACTTTTCTAATTTTGTGGCCTACAGTGTACACTTTACTTATCGCTTCTTAATAAGCTGGCGCTAATAACGATACAATGTCAACAGTAAGAAAGAGAGAACAACTCCCCCCCCCCCTCCTCCTCAATAGGGGGAGGTCAGGAGGTTAAACGAAAGCTGATAAGAAGTTTTTGTTACGGCGTAATCTGTTATGACAGTACGAGTAGGTTACATGTAACAATGAGGTCTTTGGCCAAATGGATAGAACTCCACAATAGTGTATATACATAAATTTATAGCAGTATGTAGCAGTCTATATATTATACAGACAGTTTTAGAGTAGGAACCACCTCTGGTATACAAGTACACATACACAACCTGCCCATTTGAAAAATAAAATAGATTATACCTATGACTTTAGCCACAGACTTAATTCTGTGACTTTAGCATATTTCTCAATTTAAAAGCTCCATATAAAATAACATCCACGACACTCCATACAAACTGAAAGTAATCTGCACATTAAAACCTTGTACAAATACGTGCGCGTGTGTGCAAAAGTGCACGTTCCGACCGGTTTTGCTATGATACCTAAGCCGCGCACGTCCACCGCGGGCGGGTGAGGTAACTTGTGTTGGGGCGGGGCGGTGCGTGTCGCTACTGGTACGTAGTACCTATTAGATTATTATATTATTTTATTATTATTACCTATTAGAAACTGTGATAAAATTATAGATTTAGGTAAGTACTTAAGAGGACACATTACAGTAGGTAATGTACATCCCAGCGCATATATTACGTGTGGTTACACCGAAGTATGCGAAACTTAAGGGCAAGTTCCACCGCAGTTGAGTTATCGCCGAGTGTTTGAGTTGCCGCGCGCCTTAATTGCTCGAGTGGCATGGAGTAGACAGAACCGCTGTCGATGGAAGCTCTGGTTTGCATGCACGCACACGTAGACGTTACATTGTTTGACGACAGGTATGGCTCAGTTGCCCACTGTTCCGACGGTCGCGGGTTCGAATTCCGCTAGGGGCAAACTGTGCGATGAGCACGAATGTTTGTACCCGAGTCATGGATTTATAGAAGTTATTTGTATATATATAAGTATTCATATCGTATCGTTGTCTAGCACCCATAGTACCTACACGCTTCGCTTAGTTTAGGGGTAGGTCTATTTGTGTGAAATGTCCCAAGATATGTTTATTTATTGTGTGGCAGTGCATTCAATATTAATAATCTAATCACCATGGAAGCCTATTTAGTGGCATAAAACCTTGCACACTTCAACCCAAGCATGTGTGTGAAGTCCCCAATGAGCAATGCGCCCGCATGGAGTCTACTGGCGGGATCAAAACCAGCCACGCTTCTACTCGTAGACTCTAATAAATGGCAATAAATTCTTGCTGAAGGGCTTAACGCAAGTCGATGAAATAAAGAAAAAAGAAAAAAAACATTTTATTCATGACAAAACACGACGACACATAAAAGAAATAATAAATTACAATATACAGAACAAACGAGTAGGTATTATTTCAGGGTTACAAGTATTATTATCTTTTTTCAGTCCTCTAAATATCAATATTGACCCTTTATCATTATTTAATTACTAGAGTGCATATAAAAACAGGCTGTACTGTACTATTTAACCGCACCCACTGGCAAAAATTGACAAGTACATTGCCAATTTGCAACCTGTCTCGAAAACGCTAAATCGCTGGATTAAATCCCAGTCTGTCACAGTTGAGCTCCACTTTATTACTCGAGACTCGAGATGAATTTTGTAGACAGATGACATCTCATAAACCGGGCCAAGTCCGCGCGATGGCCTGGAAAGGCCCATTATTGTTTATTTAAGGCACATCATACACTAGCCGATGTTTTTGTCGAAAATACCTCAGTGACTCAAGTCAATAGTCTTCGAACAGACCAGTGTGTGTTGCCAGTGATAACCTACGGCATTGAGACCTGGTCGCTAATGATGGCCTATCATAAAAAGGCTCAAGGTCATTAAAAACGTAATGGCTTTGCGCGATAGGATCAAATGAGGATATCTGCAGAAGAACTTAGTATCTTAGTGTCTTTAAAGGAAAGTTGGTAAGATAATTAAGTAAAAACGAGTAGATGTAAAACTATGTTTAGACGTATCGTCGTGGTGTGTTAGGTATTGCATTAGCGCATCTATCAATCCATGTTCCGTGGCCAAAAACTACTGCTGGAGGCAGTCCAAGTTCCAAGATTGCAGACTTAATACCCGACCGAAAGAGAGCGAGATATCTTCGCTCCTCGTCATTTTAGATTATGTGCACCAGCGAACAAAATTGAAGACGCTTCTCTGCAAATGTTGGATTTTATTATTATTTGAAAGTAAGAAATAGAAAAGAAAAAAACATTTATTCGTGACGACACAAAACAGAAATAACACAACGGAACATAGACGTAAATAATATAGACCCGGTCTAACGTACACGTAATATGTCCCCACTTCCACGGTGTCCAATCCAAAGTTCTGTCACCAAGCGTGCGAGACAATAAGCGTTTTTAAAAAAACTTTTCTCAGTATCTAAAAACTCGTCTCGTTGTTGAAAAAATGTGACCCAGCTTTAGTGTCACGATATAAGTTTAACTTTGGATTGGACACCAATGAAGTGGGGAAACATGACATGTATCTACGTTAGGCTGGGTCCATACGAAGTATTATTTATGTCTATGCAACGGAAACAAAAATAAACAGCCGTTGGCCACATTTGATTTGATTTCCTGGAAAAAGCCTGATGCCACATTGGGCGCCAATTAGACAAGTATCTTAATTTCGTCATATAAGCTAGGTACTTTAAATGATTAAATTGAAATTATGTCAATGATGCTACCTTATATATCAGTATTTTCAAAAATGCTCGTATCTCAATTTCTTTGAAAATGGAACAGGCGATTTACTTATATACGACAAAATTCGCTACTGCCCTTTACATAACAGTTCATACTAATAAGAGAATGGTTCTCTAGAACATGTCGGAACATATTGAAAGATCAAATATCGGTGATCCATTATTAACATTATAAAATCACGTGTAAAATCAACAGAAATACGAAATAACTTCGCAGGGAAGCTTCGCAGTGTCTTTTCGTCCAAATTACCGCAGTGTCTTAAGTCGAAAGTCTTCGACCAGTGTGTGTTGCCAGTGATGACTTATGGTTCCGAGACGTGGGCGCTTACGATGGGCCTCATAAGAAGGCTCAAGGTCACCCAGAGGGCAATGGAGAGGGCTATGCTCGGGGTTTCTCTGCGTGATAGAATCAGAAATGAGGATATCCGCAGTAGAACTAGGGTCACCGACATAGCCCGAAGAATTGCGAACCTTAAGTGGCAGTGGGCGGGGCACATTGCTCGCAGGACTGATGGCCGATGGGGCAAGAAAGTCCTGGAGTGGCGTCCGCGAACCGGTAGACGAGCTGTCGGTAGGCCTCCAACAAGATGGAGTGACGACCTTGTAAAGGTCGCGGGAACCCGGTGGATGCGAGTGGCACAGGACCGGTCTGAGTGGCGCGCCTTGGGGGAGGCCTATGTCCAGCAGTGGACGTCTATCGGCTGAAATGATGATGATGATGACGAAATAACATAACAGAAATGAGGATATCCGCAGTAGAACTAGGGTCACCGACATAGCCCGAAGAATTGCGAACCTTAAGTGGCAGTGGGCGGAGCACATTGCTCGCAGGACTGATGGCCGATGGGGCAAGAAAGTCCTGGAGTGGCGTCCGCGAACCGGTAGACGAGCTGTCGGTAGGCCTCCAAGAAGATGGAGTGACGACCTTGTAAAGGTCGCGGGAACCCGGTGGATGCGAGTGGCACAGGACCGGTCTGAGTGGCGCGCCTTGGGGGAGGCCTATGTCCAGCAGTGGACGTCTATCGGCTGAAATGATGATGATGATGATGATGATGACGAAATAACATAACCAATAAGGATGTACGCGCTGTGAATCCGTTAACTCGTCAAGAACCTAATAAGCGTATTCAATTACAAAGCTTTGTTACGCCAAGAAGACTGTCTTCGGGTTTATTTGGGCTTGGATTGACGGCCGGATTGGTCCAGTTGGTAGTGACCCTGCCTTCTGTTCCGATGGTCGCAGGTTCGAGTCCCGCTCGGGGCAAACTTTGTGTGATGAACGCGAAAGTTTGTACTCGAGTCATGGATGTTTGGTATTTATATATGTATGTATTTCTCTATATAAGTATTTGTATCGTTGTCTAGCACCCATAGTACAAGCTTTGCTTAGTTTGGGGCTAGGTCAATATGTGTGAAATGTCTCAAGATATTTATTTATTCATTATTTATTTATTCCATGTCGGAGTAGGGATGTGTAATCTACTATATAAAAATAAGTCGGGTTTTCCTTCCTGACGCTATAACTCCAGAACGCACGAACCGATTTCCACGCTTTTGCATTCGTTGGAAAGGTCCGTGAGAGGCTCCGTGAGGTTTAAGGCGGTACGAAGTCCGCGGGGTCAGCTAGTCTACTATATAAAAATAAGTCGTCGAACGAGACTTGTGCAAGCGATTGTGGCCCTTAGGCACACGACGGACACGGCCTATAAAAGCACTATTTCTAACACAATAAAATCCAAACGAAGTGTCAAAGTTTGCGTGCGAGGACGTCTGTGTGCGTGCGAGGACGTCTGCACACTTGTATGTACCACTACGCGAGCCAATGATTCACTCTCCATCTTCGGATGAGACAAATGACGGAGTGCGAGTTGGGCGCGAGTTCCGCGCCGACTAGATTCAGGCGGGTGATTCCGTGGATTTCCATTCTGTATTGTAGTACAGTCGAGTTCGCCAATATGTACACACTTTTGCACCTTACTCCTTTGTGATGAGATCCAAAAGTGTACACATATTAACGAACTCGACTGTACTATAAATATTCTGCGCCTTAGGTGGCATACCGCCAGCACATAATATTTAATACTACTACAGAATAATATAATAATCCATACTAATATTATAAATGCGAAAGTAACTCTGTCTGTCTGTCTGTCTGTTACCTCTTCACGCTTCAACCGCTGGACGGATTGAGATGAAATTTGGTATGAAGATAGTTGGGGTCCCGGGAAAGGTCATAGGCTACTTTTTATCCCGAAAAAACGCGTAGTTCCCGCGGGAGCGCGATAACCATATACGTAAATAATATAGACCCGGTCTAACGTACACGTAATATGTCCCCACTGCCACGGTGTCCAATCCAAAGTTCTGTCACCGAGCGTGCGGGACAATAAGCGTTTTTAAAAAAACTTTTTTCGAAACTGTTTCTCAGTATCTAAAAACTCGTCTCGTTGTTGAAAAAATGTGACCCAGCTTTAGTGTCACGATATAAGTTTAACTTTGGATTGGACACCAATGAAGTGGGGAAACGTGACATGTATCTACGTTAGGCCGGGTCCATACGAAGTATTATTTATGTCTATGGCGATAACCGAATTCCACGCGGGCGAAGTGGCGGGCAGAAGCTAGTAATAATATAATATTTAAAAGTGCCGCCAGTACATATGACTGTACATACAAAATTTTAAATTTATATAAGAATCAGGTACAAACTGTTGAATGATAAAAATCAATCAATCGAAGAACGCGCACTGTCGTTTTTCGATTGAAGCTCGCTTTTACAAGCATCGTTATCGGTAACATCCTTATACGTCATTGTGCCGTATATGAATGTGGAAAACGGGAACATGAGAAAAGGTTTTGTGATTTTTGTGTGCTCATTAAATTGTTATTCGTACCTATAACTTTCTGCGAAATTTCGGATTTGGAATGCTTATTCAAATCAAAGGAATTGTCAAAATTACCTTTAATTGCCAGTTATTATAGTATTATCTGCGGTTGCATTTATGTGCAAAATGCAATTTGAATTTACGAGTGAGCTTTTTGGTGAAGGAAAACATCGTGAGAAAACCTGCACGCATCTGCGAAGTGATTCAAGGATGTGTGTGAAGTCCCCAATCCGCACTGGGCCCGCGAGGGGACTATAGCCCAAACCCTCTCGTGATGAGAGGAGGCCTGTGCCCAGCAGTGGGCCGTAAATAGGCTGTTGTAGTATAGAATTACCTAAAGTCAATTGCACATCTAATTTATTTTGATCAGAAACCAGCATTATCTTACTAATTTCATAACAGACCATTGGACCTTACCTCCACCTTACCTCCTATAAACCAGTAGTCTCACAAACCATGAGACGACTTGGCAGTAGGCCTGCAACAAGCTGGACCGATTTAGATGAAATTTGGTACCTACTTATGGAGATAGTTCGAGCCCTGGGAAAAGACGCAGAAGTTACTTTTCACCTTGAAATAGCTCATTTTCCACGGGAACGGTATAACAAATTTCACGTCGTACACAGAAGCTAGTACTTATATGTAATAAAAGGAATTTACTAAAACAAATAGGACCCCAGCTTTTGGCGAAAAAAATCCAATACCTACGCCTTGGATAATCGAAACGGAAATGTGAGCCGAACCCATTGAATTAAAATACATGTATTATCGCATTATCGCCATAATCGAATATCCGGCAAGAGTGCCGTAAATGAGATTTTAGTTTTTCAGGCGAAAATAAATCTGATTCGGTATGAAAGAGCAGTCATGAGTAAGAAGTTAGACGAATCTATAATTTATGGAAGACTGACTGACTGATCTAGCAACGCACAGCTCAAACTACTTGATTGGATTAAATTTTGGCTAGTGTACCAAATAGTTATTATGATGTAGACAACCGCTAAAAAAGGCCAGCCTCAAGGGGGTTAAAATTATAAGGGAGTTGAACATTTAACCCGATTCCACGAGGGTAAAGTCGCAGGAGGAGGCTAGTGTATTTATAAATAACGTCTCAGACATTTGCCAAGATATTCTTGACTATATTTTTCCCTGAGGATGCACTAGCAGAATGAGGGTTTAATTGATATTTTCCGCCATCAGATGGCGCCACCGAGCCATCGGTCTTAAAAATGTATGGAGTGTTAGGTTTAATTTAATGTCAGATTGCCAGAAATCCATTTCAGTTCTAAACTAGAAACACACCTGAATGAACAAAATTCAGTACTGTATTGAAATCAAATCATACTACCTATTGTATCTTTATATTGCGCCATTTTAACTAGTTTTGCTGGTGAGTCTCTCAGACTCTCAGATCGACTCCGCTATCATTCTGAAGGAGTTGTTTGGCATTTGATTACTTTTTATCAGCGTCGTTTCAATGGGGACTATCGTTTCTTTGCTCACCAGTTGGCGCCACTGTAGACTAAGGTCCAGAGGTATAGCTGTCAAAGGCGACTTTATAAGATCGGCGCCGAAACAAAGTTTTAAATCTTGAATCTCATTAAGTTTATTAATTATGAATAACCGTCATCATATCGAGTAGCTATGCCGCAATGTTGTGCAGTTCCGTTTTTTCGGAAATTTTTTTTTTGTTTCACATTCATCGCCTAATAATCCATATTTGCGATAATTTCACAAAGCTAATCACATTTCAATAGTTAAATTAAAGAAATTATATTTTATGTCACGAAGCTCGCCAAAACCAGTGAAAAGTGAATGTCATTGGACCTTACGCGACACTAGCGCCTCTAGTGGCAAATTCACACGCGATAGCCCCCATTTCAGGTGGGTTTTCCATCGCCGTGAGAAGGCTTCGTCGCCTTGACGACTGTGGCCGAAAAAAGAATTAAGTAAACATAAAATTCACAGAGGAAAATTGAGGATCTCTCTAGGCTTATTAAGTATTTTTATTGACAGGCTTTAGTAGATGAATACGCTTTTGAATGAGTTTTGTAATCAACTTTTTAAAAAGTCATTTAGTACATAAAAAGGAAAGAAATCATTTATTCATTACAGAACTGAGAAAACAGCACACATTTGCTAGCATTAAGGCATTTACTGCCACTTATGTTTTACGAACTTTCGCCAGGTGCCACATCTGTCATTAAGGGAACATTGCAACGCACATGTGCGTTCAAGACACTGCGGGAAAGTCAGCAAAGCGCACATATGCGTCGGTGGCAGTGAATGCGTTAATGACGTTGACACAGAATATTTAATAGTATCTACTATGTATACAGAATGGCCACGGAATCACCCGCCGGAATCTAGCCTGCGCGCAACTCGCGCTCAGCTTGCCTTACCGTCATTTGTTTCATCCGAAGATGGTGAGCGAATCGTTGGCCCGCGTAGTAGTACACACACATTTAAAGGTGTAATAGACGTCCTCGCACGCAAATATTGACTCTTCATTCGCATTGTGTGTATGTTCGAAATCGTGCTTTTATAGGCCGTGTCCGCCGTATGACGTTGGGTTGGAGAGACTACCTACCACCGGCGACAGTTCTGTTTAAAGCGCGTACCTACATTTGGGATCATGCGGCAAAATCCCGCGTTTTTTTTTCGGAAATTCCGGGATATGGGATACTTAATGACTATTTATATCGAATATTAGTATTAGTGTAGGTACAATAAATATTGTTAAATATAAGAATGTAATTACTTGTAAATTTGCAATTTATAATTTTTTTTTAAATTGATTGATTGATTGACTGTAGCCAAATTTTACGCGGACGATTGAGGGCGTTTATTTTTCGTCGGTTCAGGAGACAATGCGCCATATTATACAAATGCCCATTACACGAACACACGCCAGGGAAACCTGTTTGCCTGAAAGTACGAGTAATTATATTTAAAGCTGATTTACGAGCGAAATTCCCGAGAAAGTTCCCGGGAGGCTCGTTTATTAACGCGTTTAAAATTCGCTAAACGAATTTCGGTGCAAACTCCTCTATCCGACGGTGAGTGGTCGTTTGTACGCTTAAAAAAAAAATTGAATCTAATAAAACGAACACATCCAGCCTATTTACGTCCCACAGCTGGCCACAGGCCTCCCCTTATCATGAGACCCTCATCCTTGAATTAGGTACTTCGCAGATATATAAACAGGTTTCCTCTCGGTGTTTTCTTTCACCGAAAAGCTCAATGGTAAAATCAAATTGAGTTTGAATTTACCACTGAATTTCTACAAAGTACTTAATTCAAGAACGTGAGCAAAGCCCAAAAATCCGCAATGGGCCCGCGTGGGGACTATAATAGCCCAAACCCTTTCGTGATGAGCCCGCCTGTGCCCAGCAGTGGGACGCAAGTAGGCTGTTGTGGTGGCGGTGGTGGTTATAAGTTTGGTGTGTGCATATTCCTTAAAAAAACTGCATATTACTTTATTATCGAAAATGAAAACAATTTACCTCATTTATATCTTTCCCTTTAAATCAAATTGCTCGTTTCACATCATCTATCCATCTATATATCACCTATTCATCTACCGTTTAATATTTAATGAACTAATGGATCCTTTTTACTCGATTTCCTGTTGCGCTGGGCCTTTCGCTGAATATGTCACGTTAAAATATAATGTACGTACATAATAATATTAAAACGGCCGATCTCTTGAGAGAACCCTTTCGGCCGGGGATGATGGATTCGTAATGCATAATACGGACCCAAATATCTTTCCCCGATAAACGATTATTCTATGAGTGCTTTACACGTAAGGCCTCGGTCAGGGGGCAGCGGCGCAATGCGCAAGGCGTTGGGCGGGGCTGTGTTTCCGCGACCCCATCTATCCGTCACTTAAGGCCATAACTCTGAGCTGACTGTATGAGCTAAATAATGACACTAAAATCATCATATGTTTCTAAGACTAACAGTTTTTTTTTATTATTATTATAGACGGACAAACAGGCAGACGGCCCACCTGATGGAAAGCGGTTACCGCCGCCTATAGACATTTGTAACACCAGAGGCGTCACCAATGCGTTGCCGGTCCCGTAGATATTTAATGGCACCCTTTTTAAAACATCCCATATTGTAGCGCAGAGGGAAAATTTCAGCAGGGAGTTCATTCCAAATGCTTATAGTACGCGCTAAAAATGTTCTAGAGAACCGTAGACGAGCGTAATGTCTCAAGGAAATGGGCATGAACACCCTGCCGATAACGAGAGGTGCGATGATAGAAGGAAGCGGTTGGCACCAGTCTAAACAGTTCCTCTGAACACTCCCCATTATACAGACGGTAGAAAACGCAGAGAGATGCAAAGTTTTGTAATTATTACAGTAAAACGAAACCACATTCTACTTTTCTGACTTGTACCCGTAAGATTTGTTGTAATTTTAAAGGCGTTTCACGTGAATTAGTGTCGATATGTAAGATAGGGTTTATAGATTAGCGTTGTCTTGCGCTTGTACGAGTATTCACTAAGTACATATTAGTTTACGTCGCTTGCCGCTCCGCTCAACGTCTCGTGTTCTCGCTGGTTCCTGAGCGAGGCCTGAGAAGTATGTATAACAGTATCAAACTTTGATTAATAAATCGCATCATTAACTATTATATCGGGCGCGTACCGTTAAAGAAAATCAGCTTTGTCAACTACGTTGCTTCAGTGACCAAGGTGTCTTATCTTCAAAAACCGGCCAAGTGCGTGTCGGGCCACGCGCAAATTATAGGGTTCCGAAGTTGACGATGCCCACAGTACCTTTCTAAGACTTATTAGCATCTAGCTAGCCTGTGGTGTGACGTGCCCGCCCGACTCCCCTGCTGCTCGAGAAAAATCATCATTATAAGTTGGTCGACTATTACTCGTAAGTTTGTACAGCCTACTTAGCTCTGATAGTTTTCCTTTCAACTACGTTATATATGCCACAACCGTGATTTTTTTCAGCCATCCAAATACCACCATTTAGCTGGCAGGGGGGGGGGACACGTGACTCTAACAAAAAATAGCACTTTAAAGCTTAATATTTCACAAACGCATCACTTAATCAAAAAATGGTTTTAACAAACCCACAATATTTTTTCGAGACCTATTCAACGATATGCCGCACCATGGGGTATGCAAGAAAAAAAAATTACATCCCCACTTTACGAGTAGGGGAGGTACCCTATAAAAAAATATATTTCAAAATTTTATTGTACCACTTTGTCAGCATAACTAATATGCATATTCATGCCAAATTACAGCTCTCTAGACCTAAGCATCTCCGAGCAATAGTGCGGACAGACGGACGGACATGGCGAAACTATAAGGGTTCCTTGTGGACTTCGGAACCCTAAAAAGAGATACTTAGTTTCTTGCCAGTAGTTGTTGGCTTCAAACTTACTCATATCTATCCTCACAGTGCCACCCACGATAACCTGGATTACATATACCACAGACAGCCTGGGTTGCACCAAGGAAGTAGACGAACTCAACTGTCATTCCGTAGAGAAACGTCATAGTGGAGTATGAGTACCTATAGTGAAAATCTCGGCCGGCGGCAACATTTAACATTTACTGCTAATAGTTTCCAATGTGTGTGAAGTCCCCAATCCGCACTGGGCCCGCGTGGGGACTATAGCCCAAACCCTCTCATGATGAGGGAAGGCCTGTGCCCAGCAGTGGGACGCAAATAGGCTGTAGTAGTAGTAGTAGTACTTTCCAATGTCTGCAGATGACCGAACCCAAGCAAGTATCTATATCTCACCTTGCTAAATCTTCAATCCGCCTTTCACTTTCTCCATTTCGCAAACGAATTTTAATAAGCAATAGGGGAATATTCAGGCAAACATTTTAAGAAAGCTTAATTGAGTTCACGGATAATAATAAAGCATCATATTTATGGCATTGTTTTGACGAAAACATGGTT
>CAXARK010000533.1:0-12521 GCA_963971205.1 Aethes cnicana
GTCGGTTAAAGTTAATGTTAACGTTAAATATTTTATTATGGGGAAAGATGACATTTCTGTATAGAATGACAGCTCGGCGGCCATATTTAACGACCGGGAGTTCGTCAACTGTGCTTGAATCAACTGACCCTTAATCGCTGAATGTTAAGATTCAAACCCATTACTCAAATACAACTAATATGGCGTTAGATGTTGCGCTTAGATAATTGACAGAAAGACACTTTAAACCGTTAATTAGTTGTTGATTGAAGGTGATTTAGGTGATGCAGCTGCTGCTTTTATCTTTACTGGAATGAGCCCTCATTTCTATTTTTTTACATCACCCTTAGCCATAAAGTGGGATTTTCTGCCCGCTACGCGGAGAGAAAATTTCACTTCCTGGCCAAGGCAAGACGTAAAACTTTTGACAAACCACGGGCGGTAATTCGTAAAGCCCCAGATCGCATATTTATGGCCCTCACCTTCGGTTCGGGCCACAGAAACCTGCGATCTGGGACATTTACGAATTCACCACCCTAGGTCTGTAATGTACTATTACGCTATTCTGTGCTGTGTATGAACTACATCATTGCTTTTCAGTGATAGAATGCAACGACGGAGTGACGACCTTGTAAAGGTCGCGGGAACACAGTGGATGCGAGTGGCACAGGACCGGTCTGAGTGTCGCGCCTTGGGGGAGGCCTATGTCCAGCAGTGGACGTCTTCCGACTGAAATGATGATGATGATGATAGAAGACAATGTAAGGTCTCCGGTCGCTGCAGTGAGTTAGGAATGGGAGGCCTGTGGCCAGTAGTGGGCCTCCGGCCCGGTACCGACTCGGGCGGGCAGGCGGCGGCGCGGCGCAGCACGCGGGCGGCGTCGGTGCCCACGTGCAGACACTGCAGCAGCGTGCCCAGCGCCGCCGGCCTCAGCTCCGCCAGCACCAGCCGAGCCAGGCCCGGCATGATGGCTTCTAAGTCGCCGTGGCTTTTCTCGATGTCTCTGAAAGTTTTGTTTGTGTTATTCGTAGGCAATCGAGTCTACAAGCCACCTGACCCTGGACCCTATATATATATATCCTTGTCACGCAGCCTGCCATGCCCCTCTCATCCCGTAGTTCCCACTTTTGGTAGCATTCTTTCAATGCATAAATTCACCGATGCAGTCATCAGGATTAGATGTCTATTGTCTATGCCTGTTGGTAAGCCGTCTCTGCGACACATGGTCATAAGAAATCATAAGATTTCGAATGCGTTCTCAATGGGGTATATTACACGTTCAATATTATCACGCGATCCTGATAATATTGAAAGTGTAATAGACCGTATCACAGTATCATGATAATATCACTGTATTTCCGGAAATCCTGTAATCCAAGTGATCCAATCAATAATATTGACGTGTAAGCGCTTCGTGAGCCAAGTTCGTGATCTCAGTCTCATGTTTAGTAAAACCAAGGTTCAAAATTTCTCTGACAAGTCCTCACTCATTCTAAAATAATTGGCGTAATCGTCCTAATCAGCACCCATGACGATTTCCTGTATAATTTTCAAATGCGTGTATTGATCTCTTTTTAATATTAAGTTTTTCACCCAACGCTTTCTCTTAGAACTATAGTGCTACCTAGCGTCTTTTACTATTATCCATCATGATGATTGTATGAAACACGTCTTCGCTAGTGAATTCCGTGCCATACTATACAAGAGGTACTTGCGATCCTGTGATCCGTGTGATCCTAGGATCGCGATAATATTGACAAGTGTAATAATGCCCCTGCCATTTGAATCAGAAAAAGTAAATAATGACAGATTAAAATAAATTAGATACTCTTAAGTTGAATAAACTAGCTAATTAATAATTTATGCTGGATAATTTGTGTGCAAATTCTCTAGCAAGATCAAAACACAGAAGACCACGTTTTGTAGAATTTACATGTAAATTAGGTGTACTCACGGCCATATCTCATCGCGCGGCACGCCGCTGGCGTCGACGATGGCTTGGATGGTGCCGGAGTGGAAGTTCTCCAGGAAGCGGGCCCAGCGCGTCAGCTCCTGGCCCACTTGCGTCCACGACATCTCGCTGCGAAAGGGCAAATTGTGATCGTCACCATCATTATCATCTTATCATGAGTTTATTTGTAACATCTAGGTAAAAAAAGTAACCAAATGTTCGCACTCACTTTTTGGCAACCTTTAGTAAAAAAGTAAAGCATATTTTATTGCTTAACAGTTTACAACTTACAACCCGAAGTCTCTGTGTAATAAGAGGATTTCAAAAAAGAGTTCTAGTTATAATATTAGTTGTAAATTGTTTAGAAATACCATGGAAAAATGAACTAGGAGGAAATGTCAAGTGGGCGTTCCCTGCGCACCAACATTGAGCCATATATGGCAGCTTTGAAGTAGATTGAAGCTCGCCTGACGTTAGTCTGCTTATCACTGCCGTGACAGATATACGCCAACGTCAGTTGCAAAAAATATCAATTTCGCTTTGAAAATGCCATATTGTACAATATTGGCGTGTCGAAATCATAGTAGATAGAAAAATGTAGCTTCAAGCAATGTTTCATATCACAAGTGACCTTATTTTTTATAATATTGAATAAAAATAGCGAGGCGTTATTATTGACAATTTCACGCCAAAGTGTCAGGCTAAATTCAACCGTATTGTGCAAACGCTAAAGTTTTCTATCATTTGTTCAAAACACTTATCGCCATCTTTCGTCCAGT
Organism: Aethes cnicana; assembly: GCA_963971205.1. NCBI lineage: Eukaryota > Metazoa > Arthropoda > Insecta > Lepidoptera > Tortricidae > Aethes > Aethes cnicana. Next base: position 2,710 of record CAXARK010000533.1, read on the forward strand.
AACCGTATTACAACTGGGGTTGCCATTTACTAAATTTAAAAAATCCTGACAAAACTATCTTGATTGAAGTTCTGTGTAATTGATCTACCTCTATATTCAATCAGTTGTTATACGAGTACATTCGAATGTTAGTAGTCAGTGCATGAATAGTGATGTGCTAAGTGTTTGATATTAAATTAAACTGTTCATATTTTTTACCGCGGTATTAGAAAAATATTTTGTAACATCTTTTTGGTACTTTTATCATGTCTGGTGTTCAATAAAGAATATTGTATTGTATTATTATTTCCTTTATTAAGCTTTTTCTTTAGTTTTTACAATATGAGTATTAAAAGTAAAATACAAATAATAATACAAAATATAAACTCATTATAAAACCCTAACCTAGAGTGCCGCCGGCAGCGAAGTAGGGCTCAAGCTACCGGTGATGACAGCTACAGAGAGAGGTACCTTCTGACGATAAGCACCGTGTGTAATATTAAACGAATCACTACTACTACTTCTACATCCCTTATTATTATTATTATATTCCATCCTCCTTATTGTTTATTATTATTATATTAGCCTGTAGTGTCCCTTTAGTGTAGTGTCACTTTAGCTTAGCGGGGTGCAAGGGCTACATCGGCGACTATAGGGTCTTGGAGCTTAAGATGGTATTTCTGAAGCGGTATGTGAGCTTTATCACCAGTATGCTGCGCTCCATCGTCCTTTGAGCAAATACTTTTGAGCATTTGTCAAAGACCAAGTTTGTGCGTAAGAATTATACGTAAGAATTGGACCGATTATCTTAAAATGGCTTATTTTCTTAAGTACGATTTCATAGAAACAAAAGCAGAAAATATTAAATACTAGAAATTCCTGATTACTGTTATAAGTACCTATCCCTTTCGAAATCCAAGCATTCCGGCTAATAGCGGAAAGTTGGCAACACAAATTACGTAAGTACGACAAAGTTAATAAAATGCGTATATTAAGCAATAATGGACTCTGTTCGAAAGGCTTATGGAAAGGATATTAGTTGTGTCGTGGATAGTGCCATCTGTCGTCGAGTAGCCGTACTCCGATGTTTTTGGCTGTCAAAGCTATGTAAGAGAAAAAGGTTCCTAATTCAACTATTAGTGAATGGTAATTTAAACCTTACTTTGGACAGATAGGGTAGGAATTTGCACTAATTTTTTTGATGACGTAACTCTCAAATCGCTTGAAGACTTACGCCAAATCAGCAGCAAGATAGCATAGTGTTGCAGTGTAGTGATTAGTGTACAGTAGTGTGAGTTTGGCGACAGCGGTTTTCATATTAAGATCGCAAGATGACATTTCCTCCTACACTACAAGTGTAGTTCATTCTTCCATGAGAAATACACTTTGCGTTCGGCTCGCCATCTAGCTTCAAGTAGCGGTAGCAACTGCTAAACGGTCGAGTAATAGAGGTTCAGCCACTGGACGCTAGATGTCGATCTAGTGTTGACCCGAGTTTCGGAGCACGCACTACAGTATGGGCTCTGCCACTATTCTTGTATCATTTCTCTATGATAATAATACTCGAATACAGAATATATAAAATACAGAAAAAAAAAACAGTGAATGAATTATTGTGAATGTATTAGGCATTTAAATGAATTAGTAATAATAATAACTAATTAATAATGTGAATGAATTAATTAACATACTAACTCAATGTTTTATAAGATAATAACTTATTTATTTTTAAGAAAGTTAAATAATGTTTTTACTTATATCTGCCAACCACAAAGTGTATACATTTTTTATTGTAACGTATTACTGAATTGGGATTAAATGGCTTATTATTATTAATATACTCGATATCCATAAAAAGACGTTTCTAACACTAGTAACATTGCGACAGTCTTTTGTTTTTCCGTGAAAATTCCGGGTTCTGCTCATTACAAACGTCAAACATAACATTAAATACGTCGGACTTACTCCTTGGTGAACTTGAAATCGTTCTCCTGTTCTTGCTGGCAGTAGTCGGCCGCTTGCATCAGCATTAAGTTTCTAGTTCCCGCGGGAACCCTGCAACACGCAATCTTGTACATTCCTAATCTTCGCATCCTCGATAACAGGTACTTGAATCCTTACTAATGTTAATGTGAAAGTGTATTTGTTTGTCCTTCCTTCACGTCGCAACGACTGGACCGATTTGGATGGAATTTGTTATGGAGATAGTTTGAGAACTTGGGAATAACATAGGATACTTTTTATCCCGATTTTCCCACGGGACAAGCCAGTTTTTTCAACACTTCTTTAACCTCTAACCTCTATGGGCCGGTACACACGGACTGCAACCGAACTGCAATTTCTATGAGGGCTGTGCAGTTCAAATGCAGTTGGTTTGCAGTTTTCATAGTGATTATCGTTCAAATGCAGTCCGTGTGTACCGGCCCTAAATGTATATCATCGGGTACGCAAATTGTAAGTCTACGCGGGACGAAGTCGCGGGCATCGGCTAGTAGTTCATATTCGAATCTCATTGCAATCTTACACTTGTTTATAAACATCAGTATAGGTTCTGTTAGTGTACCTTTTTATTAGTAACTCTAAAATAATGATAGCAATTGTATATATATATATTTTACAATAACAATACTTGTACACTTGTACGAGGACACTACTTGTAGTACAATGTCACTAATTGTAGAGCCGCAATACTACTTTTAGTACACTTACACTACCGGAAGAAATCCCTTAGAGGGATCAGTTCGCCTTTGTACAATATTACTATTTGTGATTTTTACGTTTATATTTATTTTGAGGTGTACAATAAAGTGTTATTTACTAACTTACTACAAAAGAAAGCAAAATTATACAAGCAACTATCAGTCTTAGAGCTCAATGCGACATTACTGTCCCTAGGAAGTGTGTAGCTCAATTTGAGCCGATAACTCACCGCTTTAGCGCCTGGTCGCTGAAACAGGTGTCCGCTAGGAACTTGAGCAGTTCCCTCTTGGCCAGCTTGTTGAAGTAACTCGAGCATTGCCGGTATCGCTGCATCCACTTCTTGTTACTCGACGAGCCTTCGGTCTGGTCCTGAGTGACGTCATCACAATATTTAGCCTCGCTTGATTCAAGCATTTGACGGACTCATGGACGCTGAGCTGTCATTCCATACAGTCATTCATCATCATCATATTTCAGCCGAAATAAGTCCACTGCTGGACATCGGCCTCACCCAAGGCTCGCCACTCAGACCGGTCCTGTGCCACTAGCATCCACCATTCCATACATAACGTCATTTCATCCCATAGTTATAGTACATTATAGACCTAGGCGGTAAATTCGTAAATGTCCCAGATCTCAAGTGTTTGTGTATACATAAATATGCGATCTGGGGCTTTACGAATTACCAACCGTGGTTTGTCTTAAGTGTTATCTCTTGCCTTGGCATAGCGGGCAGAAAAATCCACTTTACGGTCAAGGGTGACGTAACCACGGGCGGTAATTCGTAAAGCCCCAGATCGCATATTTATGGCCCTCACCTTCGGTCCTCGGAAACCTGTGATCTGGGACATTTACGAATGCACCACCCTAGGTCTGTAATGTACCATAACGAGCGCTCCTTAGTTAACACATGGTTTAAATCAACCTACTCTAAGTCCACAAAAGTTCAGTTCAAAAGTTAAGTGTGAACATTATTTCTTATTTTGGTATGAAAAGACGATCCTAACGGTGAAACATTTTATTCCTGATTTTCATTTTATTTTTATTTTGTATTCTTTCTGAAGATCTCAATGTGAAATTCTCTTATGTTGACATGTAAAATATGCTGTAATTTGATATTGAGAAATAAATGACTATGTCTATGTCTATGTTCACTTACGGCTCAGCCGCGATTTCGCCCGGCAGCGCCAGCGGCAAGTTTTACTGACATATTGCGCGCGACGGTTACTAATCAATGCGCGGCGGGGGTTACGATCGCGCAATTGGCTATGGGTGAAAAATGACAATGTGCCCGATTTTTTTTTAAGGATAGGAATAACCTTCCGTATCAAGAGAAAAAAATCTCAGAATTTTCCGTGCCGTAGATTCTGCATAAAAAATAAAATTGGTTTTGCGTTATGACGATTGAAATAAAGTTTCTTTGGTCCAAGTATGCAACACTACTTCTTGAATAAAAGTGTTGACACTAATGACATTATTGATTTTTTCAAGAAGAAGTGGACTTGGACCATACTTGGACCAAGGAAACACCTTTATTTCAATCGTCATAACACAAAATCAATTTCTTTTTTTACGCGAAATCTACGGCACGGAAAATTCAGAGATTTTTTTCTCTTGATACGGAAGGTTATTCCTATCCATAAAAAAATAGTCCAGCACATTGTAATTTTTCACCCATAGCCAATTTGTCCGTTCCGACATGAATTACACTAGCAAATGATTTCCTAGTAAGGGACGAGCTGAAAACCAGCGCTGTGGTGACCACACTGCAGCATTATGCTGAGCTTTGCCCCTTTTTAACATCACTATACTACCTACCTACAATATTACATTTCTATATCTTAAGTTAGCTACATATTTTATTCTTTGGAGCTCTGCTAAACCAATGTCTTCATTCGTCTCAGAGACTGTCTGTTGTATATTTATCTTTTTTCTATTTAGAATTAATCATTGGTCTGGCCTGCATAGAATTAGTTGTTGTAATTGTAGAACAACATAGTCTTAGTACATATAAGCTATATTAAGCTTCAGTTAAGTCACAATTATAACAACTTACATGATATTGTAATTGGTGGTAACTTTGCTGGTTGATGATTTTTTCAAGCTGAATTAGAATTAAGATTTATTGTACCGTTTTGTACCCAAATAAAACATTAAATTAAAACAAGTTAAAAATGTACCTTTGGGATGTTAAATAAAGTTTTGTCTATGTCAATGTATCCGTAAAACGCTCACCGCTGCCGCTGGCGCGCGAAGTGGTGGCCGAGCGGTTACGGCGAGTGGGGGCAAGTCGCCTGGGGCGTAAGTGCTTCTAAACTGACCCAATGTCTAACCTTATGAAAAAAGCCAAACATGTGCCGCACTGACTTTATTTTTATTTAGTGCATGGATGTAAGATGTGGTTAGTCTGTATTTATATCGATACTAGCTGACCCCGCGGACTTCGTACCGCCTTAGAAATTTTGGGTATGAAAAATAGCTTACGTCCTATTCTCAGACCTACTGAACATACACTCCAAGTTTCATAAGAATCGGTCGAGCCGTTTCGGAGGAGTTTGGTTACAAACACTGTGACACGAGAATTTTATATATTAGATAAATATTCAAAGTAGATGCGCTAAACCCAGTCTGGCGCATTTGCCCCGACTGTATTTCTAACATTTGCTGAAGAAATTACGACTCTCCGTCTTTAAACTTTCATCTGAAGTGCGTTGATTATCTACATTTAGTGTTAAGCAGTAACACAATAGTTTACTAACTACATAAACGCATATTGCTTGTATCAGCTAAAACTCACTGATATAAAAGGCTGTCTTTGATAAGCGTTGCCTTTTTACGTACGAGTTCTTTCATTACATGGCGACCTTGCCCTAAAGCGAATCTTCTGATCAAGAACTTCCGAGCAGTCCTTTCAATAAGAAAGAAAATTTACACAACAATCAAATGTATATTCTGTAGCAAATCCATGCCAATTATAAATGCGAAAGCAACTTTGTCTGTCTGTCTGTTACCTCTTCACGCTTCAACCGCTGGACCGATTTGGATGAAATTTGGTATGGAGATAGTTGGAGTCCCGGAACAGGACATACGCCGAATACCACACAGCCGGAGTCGCGGGCAGAAGCTAGTCATTCACAATTTCACAGTACATCCCATCTGTACTCACGCTGAAGAAGTAGTCAGTCAGCCACATGGTATACAGCGTGTTGACGGGCACGGGCAGCTTGCACGCGGGCGGCAGACTCCGCAGCAGCTTGCCCACCACGTTTTCACAATACATCCCATCTGTACTCACGCTGAAGAAGTAGTCAGTCAGCCACATGGTATACAGCGTGTTGACGGGCACGGGCAGCTTGCACGCGGGCGGCAGACTCCGCAGCAGCTTGCCCACCACGTTTTCACAATACATCCCATCTGTACTCACGCTGAAGAAGTAGTCAGTCAGCCACATGGTATACAGCGTGTTGACGGGCACGGGCAGCTTGCACGCGGGCGGCAGACTCCGCAGCAGCTTGCCCACCACGTTTTCACAATACATCACATCTGTACTCACGCTGAAGAAGTAGTCAGTCAGCCACATGGTATACAGCGTGTTGACGGGCACGGGCAGCTTGCACGCGGGCGGCAGACTCCGCAGCAGCTTGCCCACCACGTTTTCACAATACATCACATCTGTACTCACGCTGAAGAAGTAGTCAGTCAGCCACATGGTATACAGCGTGTTGACGGGCACGGGCAGCTTGCACGCGGGCGGCAGACTCCGCAGCAGCTTGCCCACCACGTTTTCACAATACATCCCATCTGTACTCACGCTGAAGAAGTAGTCAGTCAGCCACATGGTATACAGCTTGTTGACGGGCACGGGCAGCTTGCACGCGGGCGGCAGACTCCGCAGCAGCTTGCCCACCACGTTTTCACAATACATCCCATCTGTACTCACGCTGAAGAAGTAGTCAGTCAGCCACATGGTATACAGCGTGTTGACGGGCACGGGCAGCTTGCACGCGGGCGGCAGACTCCGCAGCAGCTTGCCCACCACGTTTTCACAATACATCACATCTGTACTCACGCTGAAGAAGTAGTCAGTCAGCCACATGGTATACAGCGTGTTGACGGGCACGGGCAGCTTGCACGCGGGCGGCAGACTCCGCAGCAGCTTGCCCACCACGTTTTCACAATACATCCCATCTGTACTCACGCTGAAGAAGTAGTCAGTCAGCCACATGGTATACAGCTTGTTGACGGGCACGGGCAGCTTGCACGCGGGCGGCAGACTCCGCAGCAGCTTGCCCACCACGTTTTCACAATACATCCCATCTGTACTCACGCTGAAGAAGTAGTCAGTCAGCCACATGGTATACAGCGTGTTGACGGGCACGGGCAGCTTGCACGCGGGCGGCAGACTCCGCAGCAGCTTGCCCACCACGTTTTCACAATACATGCCATCTGTACTCACGCTGAAGAAGTAGTCAGTCAGCCACATGGTATACAGCGTGTTAACGGGCACGGGCAGCTTGCACGCGGGCGGCAGACTCCGCAGCAGCTTGCCCACCACGTTTTCACAATACATCACATCTGTACTCACGCTGAAGAAGTAGTCAGTCAGCCACATGGTATACAGCGTGTTGACGGGCACGGGCAGCTTGCACGCGAGCGGCAGACTCCGCAGCAGCTTGCCCACCACGTTTTCACAATACATCCCATCTGTACTCACGCTGAAGAAGTAGTCAGTCAGCCACATGGTATACAGCGTGTTGACGGGCACGGGCAGCTTGCACGCGGGCGGCAGACTCCGCAGCAGCTTGCCCACCATGCCCACATTTTCAGGCCGCATGATGCTTAGGAAGTGGGCGCTGAACTCTTCGGCGGTCGGTTGTTCCAGCAGGAGCTTGTAGTTGAGCTCTACAAAGGACCAGAGTAGTCAACGCTATTTTATACATGTAATGTAAATTTTGTAAATTTTGAAAAAAGGCCTTCTGCTTGAGTTTGTTGCGGCGCTTCTTCTCAAGCAATGGGTCTAGGAAGCGCTGGTTAATTCTTTTTCTGACGTGTAAAAGTGCCCCTATGTGGCCAATTTGCTGAATAAATGATTGAATTTGAATTTGAACATGGTGTTGGTGATTATGTTTTGTGCTAAGCAAAGTTGAGAACGTCACTTTTTAATGAGAGCGTATTCCTGATCACCAGTTGGCGCCACTGTCTTGTGTGGTTTGCCTGTCTGTATCAAAGTTTGTCATTACATACAATAGTGTCAATACCACTGTGACAATTTAAGTTTCGGAGACTTAAGTGTAGCCAAATAACGAAGAATATGGCATATAATATGCAAAATTGGAAACACTGAACCCAACACGACACAAAGCGCCTCTAGCGGCGAATTCGTGCTCGATAAACCTCATTTTCCTGACAAAAATTGAATGAACTGATTGTAATGAGGGCCACCGTATTCCCGCTCACTAATTGGCGCCTCTATCTTCAAGGTGGTGGCTGTCAATGTCAACGTTTTGTCATTTCATACAGTGTCAATTACACTATGACATTTAGACGTTTCGGAGCCGTCAGTGTTGCCAATTTAATAATAATAATAATAAGAGATTTTATTCACCAAAAAAAAAACAAATAAAGAAACAAACAGTTGAAATTACAAAAAGATGGTGGCGAAAAGGATGGTAGACTCAGCGATAACGCTGTTTTTCTCTGACCCTGTTCTCCAACCACTAATCTAAACGTAGACTAACTATAGTAACTATTTAGCATGTAATATGGCACATAATGTTGCCAACATTGCACCTCGCAGGACAGCAAGCGTCTCTAGCGACGGATTGCGCGGTCACCCTCATTGCTACTACAACAGCCTATTTACGGCCCACTGCTGGGCACAGGCCTCCTCTCATCACGAGAGGGTTGGACTATAGTCCCCACGCGGGCCCACTGCGGATTGGGAACTTCACACACATTCTTGAATTACTTCGCAGATGTGTGCAGGTTTCATCACGATGTTTTCCTTAACCGAAAAGCTCAGTGGTAAATTCAAATTGAATTTCACACATAAGTAATTTCAGAGGTGCGAGCCGGATTTGAACCCGCGACTCTCTGCATGAGAGGTGGTAGGTCGAACCATTAGGCCACCACGGCTTGTAGGCCACCCTCATTGGTTTGGTTGGGTTTATGGTTTCACCAGTTTAACTATAAATTGACGATGTACTGAAGAAGCCAGACCGACTTACCATTAGAAGCGGCCTTGACTTTCTTGAGTAGCTTGATGTGCTCGGCGGCGGTGAGGCCCCAGAGCAGGGGTTTCTCGTCGACGCTCTTCAGAATGGAGAAGAAATTGATCAGCGCGTTGTGATTCGAGCCCGATATTAGCGGCCAGAGTCCTTCGCGGATGCTAGGGGGGTAAAATAAAGAATTAATAATAATATATAGGCACCGCTGGTGATGATGATGATAATGGATTATTATCATAATCAGCAGATTCTAAGTTTTCAATTTGACTTAGACCTTACTTAGCTAAGAATGAATGAGAACTTCTCCGGCAATGGGTCTAGGAATCGCTGGTAAATTCTTTTTCTGACGTGTAAATGTGCCCCTATGTGGCCAATTTGCTGAAAAAATGATTGAATCGAATTGAATTGAAAATAATTGTTGTCAGGGCCCGCTCTGCGTTACATGACGAACTGATGTTTCAAATCAAGAACAACCTAGTATCCTGAAAGGTATATAAAGTGACGGTAGCCAACTTACCGCGTATACGTGGTAGCGTCGACGTTCGCTAGAGTATTAACATTGAGATGCGATAGACTGGGATCGCTCTCCGCGTGTTGCAGCCACACTTCTAGTATATCCATCTCGTATTTAGCGGCCAGGGAACACGCTAGCTCGAACTGTTCTGCGCCCGGTGACCTGGAAATCAAGATATGTTATTTCTACTGCAATAGTCGGATAAACGGACGACTCGCAAACGGCGAGGTTGGTTTGGCGTTTATATAGCGGCGGGCACACGACGGGCACGCCTCACCCCGCGCCGCAGGTACTCACCGGGCCAGGCGCAGCGCGGCCTGGCGGCGGTAGTGCGCGTCGGCGGCGAACAGCGGCGCGTCGACGGGCACGCCTCACCCCGCGCCGCAGGTACT
>CAXARK010000534.1:0-27335 GCA_963971205.1 Aethes cnicana
TGCGACGGTCGTCAGCGCAGCGTAGTGGGCGGTAACAAGACCCGAAAAACTGTCAATGTCAACGCAAAAAGCTTTTATAATATCAATAAATTAAAGTGCTTACAATAATATCACACTTGTTATAAATATTCTCTTAATTATTATGAATTAAAACAAATGTGTTTTTTTAAAAAAACACACGAACTTTCGCCTTTATTACTTTAGTGTCATTTTTAATCATCTTCAATTTATAAACGAATTCAGATAATTCGACTTCGTAGTCATTGACTTCGTAGTCAGGCAACATTATTAAAAGTAAAGAAAAATAATAATAGAACGTTTTGTGAATTAGTTTTACTTACAACCACCTCCACAATTACATAACTCAGTACATTTGAGCTGGCGTTTGAAACATTGCACCTGGAACTTCAAGATTTCACGCACCGACATCTTTTTAATTCTAGGCATTCTTGAGCAGCCGGAGGGCTTTGGGTCCACAGTGGCACCCAAGTTTCTTCTTCTTTCTGCCAAACCCATTCATATCGGCAAGAAATATTTTGCATCGCGTCTTCTTTAGGCACTTTTTTTGTAATATAAAATCCATATCCATATTAATTTGGCATGGAGATAGTTCGGGTCCCCAAAGAACATAGGCTACTTTTCATCCCGGAAAAACGCGTAGTTCCCGCGGGAAAGCGATAACCAAATTCGCGAAGTCGCGGGCAGAAGCTATTTTGTTATTATAAATCTGGTCAAGAAATTGATAATTTAATAAAGGCGAAAGTTCGTGTGTTTTTTTTTTACTTCTTCACGCTCAAGAGGCTGGACCAATTTTGATAAAATTCGGTATGGAGGCAGCTGAAACCCTTGAGTAATACATAGGCTACTTCTTAACAGCGGGTAATACCGCAGGGCGCCGCTAGTATAATATTAAAAAGAAGAAAATCAGGTAAAGAGAGAAAAACACATTTGTTTTAATTCATAATAATTAAGAGAATATTAATTACAAGTGTGATATTATTGTAAGCACTTTAATTTATTGATATTATGAAAGCTATTTGCGTTGACTTTGTCAGTTTTTCGGGTCTTGTTACCGTCCACTACGCTGCGCTGATGACCGTCGCAGTACATTCAATGTTTTATTTTACATTGAAAATTGTAAAATTTATACTTACTGTTTATGTTCTTAGATTCTGCATTAAATGGGCTTTCAGACAGTATTTATATATTTTTTATAAGCCAAATTTCATACAAAAATATGAAAATATGAGGGTTTGTTTGCATTTCACTACTACTAAAAGTTTATTATTTTATATATTGCGTCATATTTTGCTACGGAAGCCTAAAAAACTGGTATAAGGAATGAATTGGGCATCATCTAGTTACCTGAAAACGACACCAAACTTGACTCAAAAGTCCAAACTAATCCGCCAGGATTTTTTTTCCGAGCGCCGGGAGCTCTGTACTTTAACCTTCCCTCCTCCCCTCCAGTCGCGGAGTTCAAAGTGGCTACCGGGTGTTTTGGACTTAAGTCAACTTGTACACCATTCCTACCAAATGGCATTGCTGTACTCAAAATTTCGACCTGTTTCCCAATAGAAAACGGACTATATTGATAAATCAATCAAACAATATGAATTTCAACAACGATGATACACCTGATTCAGGTACTTACTTGCATCGCGATTCTTATAAGAAATTACGACTCTCCCCGACTAGGTGAGCATTTTCACTCAAAAGTGTACCACGATGAAAATTCAGGTTTTATTTTTAAAGTAGTTAATTTCTTAATTTTTTTAGCCAGAATAAAGAGTATACCTTAAAATTTATGAAATTTAACACGGTCCCCCTGAAATATCCTTAGTTTTTAAATAAACAAGGAACTTAGCTGACATGGTAGTCAATTCCTGTCAGTTTTGTTACTATATGGGCATTTTCACTCAAACTTGTACCCCCTGGTTTTGACAGTGTCCCACAACTTCAATATTTTATTACTGCCAAATATATTTGTTTGTGAATATTCGAATGGCATCTATATAAACTATATTCCTTAAATTATAGATTTCATCCCTAAATTCAAGTGAATTATGCTAAATGTAATTATTATGATTTTTTAAAGCCGCTCGGGTAGCACTTTTTGACGTGTCCCACCCCAATGTCGACTTTTTTAAAGTTGAATAATTAAAAAAGTATTGGGAAACATGAAGTCAATTGATGGCGTCCATAATCTACATTAGTTTGCTCGTCACAGGAATGAATATCGTAATAAAATTAATAATATTTCATATTAAAAACTAAATTTATATAGTGGTACCGAAAACTGTTGCCACCTGACATGTCAGGTTTGTGACCGCCAAAACGGGGCCAGAAAACCCACCAATTCATTTTTTTATCATATAAATAGCAACATTGAATGCCACTTGACTAGTTAGCCACAGGTTTAAAAATCCCGCGTGCGCAGGAGTGACGTGAAGCGAGGTGAAATTCGGTATGGAGGCAACTGAAGCCCTGGATTAATACATAGGCTACTTCTTAATAGCGGGTAATACCGCAGGGCGCCGCTAGTATAATATTAAAAAGAAGAAAATCAGGTAAAGAGAGAAAAATACATTTGTTTTAATTAATAATAATTAAGAGAATATCTATTACATGTATGATATTATTGTAAGCACTTTAATTTCTTGATATTATGAAAGCTTTTTGCGTTGAAATTGACAGTTTTTCAGGTCTTGTTACCCTCCCCTACGCTGCGCTGACGACCGTCGCAGTACATTCAATATTTTATTTTACATTGAAAATTATAAAAGATATACTTACTGTTAATGTTTTTAGATTCTGCATTAAATGGGCTTTCAGACTGTATTTTTTACAAATCAAATTTCATACAAAAATATGAAAATATGAGGGTTTGTTTGCATTTCGCTACTACTAAAAGTTTATTATTTTAAGTATTGCGTCATATTTTGCTACGGAACCCTAAAAAATTGGTATGAGGAATGAATCGGACATCATCTAGTTATCTGAAAACGACACCAAACTTGACTAAACAACCCAAACTAATCCGCCAGGATTTTTTTTCTGAGCGCCGGGAGCTCTGTACTTTAACCCCCCCTCCCCCCACCAGCCGCGGAGTTCAAAGTGGCTACCGGGCGTTTTGGACTTAGGTCAACGTGTATAACATTCCTACCAAATGGCATTGCTGTACTCAAAATTTCGACCTGTTTCCCAATAGAAAACGGACTATTACGCGGTTGCATAGACATATATAATACTTCGTAAGTATAAAAATCATTGCGCGGTTGCCATTCCGATTCGCGGAATAGACGCGCGTCTCAATAGCCCTGTCCCGCTCTCTCCTACCGGCCGACCCTATGCCCCCGCGCCGCGCGCGCCAGCCACTCCAGCCGCCAGTCAGTCGCCAACTTTGAGCCATCACAACGCACACGCTACATTTTTGAGAAGAATTCACGATCACTTGTGATTAGGGCTTCGCCGCACACCGTGTTCTCATTTTACATCCGCCAAGACTCCACCGTGCGTGACAACTTTGTTGTTGTATTCCAGCGAGTGTTCGCGCTAATAGAATCGCTTCAACGGTCGCAGACTGAAGCACTGAAAGAAATATTTCGACGCCGGTAACATGCATGGCCGAGGGCCAGGGCACTCTTTCCGGCTGCAAAGCCACAGGAGTCGGTAGAAACCTTATTAGTGCTTACGGAGGTCGCCGCCCGTCACATCGTATAGGTATATTATATTTTCGACGCCGCAAGACAGTCAAAACACTGACATGTTTATAGTGAGACTCCCGGAGAATGATATCTCAGAAAGAGCGCAATTGGACATGACTTACGCCCTCCTTTCTAATCTAATAAGATAAGGAAAAGAGTACGGAGGGAAGACTTTGAGAAGGAGAGGAAACCGAGCCTTCAAGCGCGCCGTGCGGTAGCAAGGCGCCCTGCGCGCCCGCGGCGGCTGCGGCGCCGCAGTCTTCGCCCGCGCCGACTGCCCAGACGCCCGCGTCAACCCAGGCGAGACCAATTCCCATAATTACTTTGCGAACGCACAACGTGTTATCAGTGAAAAAATAAAAGTGATCAAAGCTTTTATAGTAGAGATCTTCTAGTATCTAAAGTCCCGCGCCTTCACATTTCAAAACGCTGCAATTTATTTAAAAAGCACCACCAACACTCAACACATGTGTGCGTGCTGAGACAGCCATCAACTGTGCGTTGAGAGTGTTGGTGGTACTTTTTAAATAATAATGAAAAAATGAAGTTTTGAAATGTGAAGGCGCGGGACTTTAGATAGTAGAACATCTCTATCTAGTCTCGGTTGTGTTTCGGTAGTGAAGTGCGTCCGTTCGACTCGGTAGTAGCCATGTCCCTGCCCTTCATGCCAAATACCTTCTGATATTATAAATGCGAAAGTAACTCCGTCTGTCTGTTACCACTTCATGTTTCAGCCGCTGAACCGATATTGATGAAATTTGGTTTGGAAATGGTTGAGCCCCGGGGAAGATTATAGGTCACTTTTAATCCCGGAAATCCTCTCTTAGTGCTCCCCTACGTTCCCTAAGGAACTTGCACTCCAAATTTCAGCTCTCTACAACCAGTAGTTTCGGCTCTGCGTTGATCAATCAGTCAGTCAGTCAGTCAGTTTCTTGTTTTATATATATATAGATAACCGCTATTTTTTTAATCATTAGGATTGAATGCGGCAATACAACCCGCTGTCATATCATCTCAGACAGATACTCTAAAAAAACTGAATAGCCAGATTTATTATTATTATCCGTAGAGTGTGATCGAGTAAACTTTTGTCTCTATTTCAGATCAAACATCTTCTGGAATGCCTTGGATCTGTCTTCCTAGGAGGGACAAAGTAAGCTTTCTCGAAGAGAAAGATTACATTTACCTGCGGCCTGTGAGCAACAACGAAGAGACATTGTGAAACCAATCACTGCTAATCAGAACCAACCTTATCATGTGTAAAATTGTGATATATTTTGTTATACCTATTTTAATAAACTTGTCAGAAATGTGTAGCAATTTTATTTTCGTGTGGCTGTGTGGCAATATACTTACTGAGATAAGATAAAAAGATGAAGATAAAATGAATAATATTTGGAATTCCAACACTATTGATCTAGGGGTACTAGACAACGATATAAATACTTATAAAGAGAAATGTGTAAATACATATGCAAATAAAGATCCATGACATGAGTACAAATGTTCATTCTCATCATAGGTAGGTAGGTACTCTGTCAGTCGTGTAGGTGTTTAGATATTTTGATAAAATAACAAAATATTAGGAATTTGTAAAGTAACAACTATTTAGTTGATAATATTATATACTATACCTTGGACAGCTCATCGCACCAACATCTCGGTGCACAAAGAACTCAAACTCGACCAACAATATCCGTCCATGGTTCGTCTAAGCCGAATCGTCAAATACTTCGGTCACATCTACTACTACTACTACACAGCCTTTTCACGGCCCACTGCTGGGCACAGGCCTCTCATTACGAGAGGGTTTGGGCTGAAGTCCCCATGCGGGCCCAGTGCGGATTGGGGACTTCACACACATCTTTGAATTACTTCGCAGATGTGTGCAGGTTTCCTCACGATGTTTTCCTTGACCGAATAGCTCAGTGGTAAATTCAAATTGAATTTCGCACATAAGTAAACTTACAGGTGCGAGCCGAAATCGAACCCCCGACCCTCTGCATGAAAGGCGGTGGGTCGAACCACTAGGCTTACCTTCAGTCACATAACTCGTGGAAATCCGACAAGTTGGAGAGACTAATGCTGAAGGGAAAAGACCCAGAGAGAGGAGGCCGAACAGGTGCCGCCGGTAAATGCGGCGATGCACCAGGGCGAAGATCGCTGCACATGGAAGACCGTCACAAGAAGTATGTGCCGGAGGAGGAGGATAATGTAACGAAATCCACACGGATTTTTATCCTTTGATTAAAAATAGTAGTAGAAATAAATAATCATATCTAGATTAAAAATATTTCTATAATGTCAAGTAAAATATATCAAAAGTTTCACTAGTTTTATTTTTCCCCTTTACAAATATTTATTATAGAAAAACGAAAAAAAAAATACAAAAAGTTGAAAAAGTGAGGATCGAACCCACGACTTCCACGATTTATACTTCATAAAAAGAAATCACAAAAACCACAGCGCCAGAGAAGCTTTATAATTCTCGGCGAAATTAAGCCTTGGTTTCCACTAAGTTTCACTACCTCTGTATGTGTGCGTGAGTTCATTCTCGGCAGACTGGTCGTCTTTTTTCCTAAATGAAAGGTGATGTACGGATAATTATGTGAAATTGAGATGTATAATATATCCCTTCAATCGCATAGTCCATCAAAGTGTACCTTTGGGCTTGGAATTTTACGCAAAATCCTGAAAATTACAATATCTACCACCCGCGCCATCTATTATCGTAGAGGCTACATAAAACCGTGAGTTATCACCTTAATTAAAAACTAGTTTTACTGGTTTCGCACGAGAAAGCGCGAGCCTCAATTCCGATGAAATTGATAATGTTTTTGTATCTTCCGTGTAGGATACAACTTATTTAATTGGCTGGTCGAGAAACGGGTAAATATTATTCAATTCAAATTCAACTCTTGAACTGTAGGATATTTAATAATAAAAGACTTATGTTGAGTATAGCTGAGTATTGTGTTGTTTGCGGTTTTATTTGTAATACCTACGAGTACTATTGTGATGTATGGTCATGAGCTGTTAGTTTAATAATATGAATATCTATAGGCTCAGGCAAAACTTCATGACGATGTTTTAACCACAATATCAGCTATCGATTCCAAGCATGTTCTTTTAGGTTTTTTTTTAGAGTTGGTAATAAAAATGTATAGCCCAGTATGGGATTAATGGTGTGAGCGATACCTGAATCCCATACAAGGGCGATACCTATTAGTCATTATAGCTTCATTATTAGAGATTTAGCTTTTTATCAGCGACTTCGTTCGCGTGTTGGTTCGAGTTCTTTTTTCGGGATAAAAAGTTTAGCATATAAGTAGATAATATGTCCCTCCCTATATTCTTAACTATAATCGTACAAAGTTTCATGAAAATTGGTTCAGCGGTTTAGTCGTGAAGCGTAAAACAGACATAAGTAGGTAGTTACTTTCGCATTTATAATTTTATTAGGTGCTGCTCGGGAATTGGTCTGTGTTGAATTTAGCTCTAAACTTCCAATCCCCATTTTCACCCCTTACGAAAGAGTTCAGTCAGTGGTTTAAACATGAAGGAATAGTCGTAGGTAGCAGACAGACAGACTTACTTTCGCATTTATAATATTAATATTAGTATAGGGATAATAATTAGGTAGGTACTTGAAATATATCATGTCACTAGTTTATTGTAAGCCATGTATGATCCAAATATGCTTTAGGGTATTAACATCCGTTTATCAATCTGACTTGATTTTCGTGGCCAAAAGAAATGAAGTACTTAAGTGGCTTTAAATTCATGATTACAATCCTTAAAGTCTTCTTTACGTGTCCAAGTGCATGGTCGTGCGAGCAAAGTGGCTATGTGTTAAATGGACCGCAGCGCGTCCTCTATGTCATGTCTGAATGGTCGCCGGCCGTAAATAGACCATTATAGTGCGCGCTCGTGTGGAAGCGGCGACACTTGGGTGCCCGTCTTGGCGTTCCCCCGCCGCGCAGATTGCACGGTAGAGATATCTTTAAACTGACATTACGATACAGCAAATGGTAGCCGTTAGTTTGATTTCCATAACTCTAACCAAGTACCTACTTGGTTATGCCTATAATATAGGCATTCTGTTGGCGCGACTACGCCCGCGTGGATTTCGGTTAACGGTTTCCCTCGGGAACTATGCGTTTTCCGGGATAAAAAGTAGGCTATCCTTTCCCGGGACTCCAAACTATCTCCATACCCAATTTCATCCAAATCGGTCCAGGGGCGGTTTCAGTGTGAAGAGGCAACAGACAGACAAAGTTAAGTAGGTAGGTACTTTCGCAATTACAATAGCAAGTAACTTTCAAATTGCTGTACAGTTCCACGGAAACCGCGCATAAGGTATAAACCTACGAGTAGCTTCGTATGATAATTATTATAACCTGCGGGAGGTACTTAAGTGCCAATTAAAAGTTGTCGTTGGAAACGCGTCACGTTGGAGCCCTTGGAGATAAGTTATTGATTCTCAAATTTACGCAGATGAAGTATTATTGACAACTTTCCGTTGATATATTAAAGATTTAGACGCGACAAATGTTTCCATTTCTGGCTCTTTAATTAAGGTACCTATACATTCCATTCAGTTAATAATAGCTCGGCTACATTTAGGTACCTCATAATAGTCATAATCGACAAACACGTGAAAAGGATCTAAGTACTTAGACTACTTTACTTTCAGACGTTTTGAGATTCGAGAATATCCGACCACATTTCCTATTTTCCGGAAATAAACCGGAAGTCCCGAGTCCCAGCCGGAACAGTCGGTCTCGTGACGCCGCGCCGGATGCATCTTCGGCAGTTTGCAATTCACTTCATATTTATTGTGACACGTTCGATAGCTAGAAGTTCAACGTACAAAATCAGTTTTAAATTATTTATTTATTCAATGCAACCACATACACATTTTTCATTGTAGGAACATTAGATCTTAAATAACTAGTAAATATAGTAGAGTACACGAACCCTATGGCAGGGTATAGCATATATTGGCAAGTATGTACCGATGTCTTACCAAAAATGACACAATATTAGCCACTCTTAGGTATACTCGTACATATCAAAGTTAATTTACATATAATAACTTATACATTCTAGTGTCAAGTAGATATCGTTTGCATTTAAGTACTTTAACAACAGCAATTGTTTTGGATTAAAATCTGTGTTTATGCAATTTAGAGTTAAAAGCTACTTACACTCGTATAACATGTTTCTCCTTCCAATCGATAAGCGCATTTTCCATTAATATTTTATAGGTCGATACTATACACTCTTGACTTCAAAATAGACTTGTAGTTAAGTCTATTTTGAAGTCGATCTCGTAATCCGCCTCTCGCGAACGCTATAATCTTGGATTAAATGTCTGGATAGCTCGAAGAGAGTCTGAAAAGGGCGGCACAGTGTCGGTTTGATTCTTGGGAATGAATGATAGAGGGCAATCATAAAAAAACCAGCCAAGTGCGTGTCGGGCCACGCGCAAATTATAGGGTTCCGAAGTTGAGGATGCCCACAGTACCTTTCTAAGACTTATTAGCATCTATATAGCTGTGGTATGACGTGCCCGCCCGACGCCCCTGCCGCTCGAGAAAAATCATCATTATAAGTTGGTCGACTATTACTCGTAAGTTTGTACAGCCTACTTAGCTCTGATAGTTTTTCTTTCAACTACGTTATATATGCCACAACCGTGATTTTTTTCAGCCATTCAAATACCACCATTTAGCTGGCAGGGGGGGGGGACACGTGACTCTAACAAAAAATAGCACTTTAAAGCTTAATATTTCACAAACGCATCACTTAATCAAAAAATGGTTTTAACAAACCCACAATATTTTTTTAAGACCTATTCAACAATATGCCGCACCATGGGGTACGCAAGAAAAAAAAAATACATCCCCACTTTACGAGTAGGGGAGGTACCCTATAAAAAAATATATTTCAAAATTTTATTGTACCACTTTGTCAGCGTAACTAATATGCATATTCATGACAAATTACAGCTCTCTAGACCTAAGCATCTCCGAGCAATAGTGCGGACAGACGGACGGACGGACGGACGGACGGACGGACATGGCGAAACTATAAGGGTTCCTTGTGGACTTCGGAACCCTAAAAAGTTAATTCCGTCAATCTCGATTGACGCCAGATTGATGGAAAATGAAAATGAAAATTTTGAATGGCGTATACGGTCTTGCTTTAAGGTAACTTTTTAAATCATTCGTTTGGACCATCGGTGTATGTTAGCATCACCACTGAGCCCATCCGAAAACCACCATTTAGCTGTTCTGGGGGGGGGGTCATTTTGTCATACTGAATGAGTGTTACCACCGTGCTGAGTTTTGCAGCGTACATCTTGAAAGTTCTCCAAATCTAATCCGAGACGGCGTGTTTGCCAAAGTCTTCCCGTCGCCGCCGTCGAAGCGCCCATAATGCCGGTCGAGAGCGCCGGAGGGCTCTCTCCGCCTCTCATTGTTGTACCAATATCAATACGTGCCAATACTTAGGTACCTATTTCTTAGTGAAATTTGATACAAATATGAGGTCTATGTATAGAAATTAACTCAAGGAAACGAAATGTATCTACTGACCTACTTAATTCTCTATTAGGCTATTAGGTAATTTAATTTGAGAGTTTCCTACGAGTCGGTAACTTACTTACGTAGATGTCAAAGAAATATTTTACACTTTTGAAAGTTAATACCTACAAGCCTACAACGGATTAGGGTGCAAAACTTTAAAACATGTCTTTGCCGTCGACCGTAAAAGACTAAAAGCCGGTTGCTTGCCATTTGTTTGAGACCCTTCGTAAAGCTTGTGGTACTTACCAACATTACATTCATAGAATCTTGATTGGCACTAGAATTGGGGGCCAGTTAGTTCCTTTCAATGGGTAGGTAGTCGATAACTTTTGTATACCTACACAAATATCAGTTTAAAAATTAATTATTTAGGTACATTTCCAAGATATAGAATAGAGAGTAGTACCTAGGTATGTAGTTAGTTGTTGGCTCGTAATTTAATCTTCGTATGACTCACGCAATTTACTTATGTGTTATATCTTTATTTAAGTTAGGTATTATGTACCTACCTAAATGTACAATCATTATGTAGGTATTTAGTATATATATCTACCTATCTCCTATCAAAATATATAAACCGGCAAATAATTAAATGGACATGCCTATATATACTGAGCGATTAATGGAATAATGGAGTTACCTAGCCGTATCGCAAGGAATAGTACATTATTGCAGAGGCCGCCAAGTAGCGCATTGCCGGACGAGTCAGTTAGAAGGCTGAGCGAAGCGAAGCCTTCTATTAGTACGAGTCCGGCAATCGCAATTGCGGCCGAGGTATATATAATGCTTTTCTCAAACAGCGAGGATATACGTAAGGTCAGTCGGGGCAAGTGCGCCAGGATAGGGTAAGTGCGCCTATCATAAATATATCGAAACCTATAAATATTACTCAACTAGTAGTTGGCTGTTAACAAGGCATAGGGGCGAAATAAATTTAGGTGCACTTACCCCACATCAGTATTTACTACTTCCATGATCGTGGATGATTTGGCCATGGAAGTTGTAAGTACTTATTACCTCCATGGATTTGTCAGTTTCGGGGCAAGTGCGCCAGGATGGGGTAAGTGCGCCTAACATAAATATATCGAAACCTATAAATATTACTCAACTGGTAGTTCGCTGTTTACAAGGCATAGGGGCGAAATAAATTTAGGCGCACTTACCCCACATCCATATTTACTACTTCCATGATCGTGGATGATTTGGCCATGGTAGTTGTACTTATTACCTCCATGGATTTGTCAGTTTCTCTACAGAGGTGTCTCAAATAGCAAGCGAATAAAAAAAAAACACACACGACAATAATCTTTTTGCTGGCCAAGGCCGGCAATGGACAGCCTCGCGTCTTCTTTTTTTGAAAGTAACACGAACATTTCCGAGCATGTTTGAGAAAATGTCTATTTATCCGTCGGAGAAATCGGTCGTTAGGTAATTATTTAATTCCTCAGCTAACAGATTGCACTGCTTGCAAACATTGTAATGTTAGTTGTAAGTATAAAGTAGGTTACATATGTATAAGTACGTAAAAATGTGCCAGCATCATTTTAAATCAAAATTTATGCAACTCTTATGCATAATGCAAGAGTCTTAATTTGTTCAGAGTAGGCTAATATGTATTTAAGTAATTAAAACTATTAAAAGTAAACTACTTGTTACCTATCTACACTGATTCTCCGGACTTGCTTTCTCCATCTGTAGTCCTTTCCGTGTCGATACTGGGCTTGGCTAATGTTGTTTGGATTTTAAACAAATACGTTTCTGCAGCTTGTTAAATCTTACCATCGACTCCTTTTGGACTCGTGTGCCGATTGCTTTTCATAGACATTTTATACTGTACCTACTAGGGCTTCCAAATCCCGGGACTATCGTAATCCCGGGATTATTATCGGGATTGACGCAGTCAATCCCGGGATCCCGGGATCCCGGGATTGGGTACTGCTTGTATCTGATGGGAGTTTCATTACGCAAAAAAATACCAAATTTAAGTCGTACACAAAACATCTTAATACAAATCAAATCGCAAATTGTTTTAAACAGTTCAGGCAGAAGTTTTACAAGATGGCTTACATAAAACCTTAATAACCTTACTGAAGGATTATAGATCCATCCTACCGTTATTGAGAGTTATCGTATCACCCACCATCTTTCGCGCAGGTTTGACTACTTCTAGACTACCAAAAAAGTCGATTTCAGAAAGAGCTATAGTACTTAGTTAGATTTACCGGCCGGCCGGTCATACAGAAGAGCGAAGCGAATAAAACCTCCCACATTACATGGCATTCGTCGATTACGCCTATAACGAGAAATCATCTGACTCGGTTGATCCCGTAATCCACAACAGCCTGGCTCTGGTTCTTTGACTGTACCACTCACTATTTCGAAGTGTTGAAGTATCTGTACGAAAACGCCACTGCCCGTTCGACACAGGAGAGCACAAATCCTATTCCTCTGATGCGGAGGATTACACAAAGCTGTTTACAGCTGCAGTCGAGGATGCTATCATGGTTATGAACTGAAAAGGACGAGGCATCAATAATCTATATGAGGAGTTGGTAGTTAGTCTTACCGATAATATTATAGGTAGTAAATCCTAAACCCCTGGAACCTGGAAGATCTCAGTGCTATATTTATTAATCTCAGAAGGTTCTCCAACCGACTTGGTCTGAAAATGAACATGGACAAGACGAAAATTGTCTCTAATGTCCATGTTGTAGGTACCTACCAACTCCCGTAACAGTCGGGTTCTGTGCTCGAAAGGGGACGATTATGTACATCAGGAAGAAAAAGTCCAGTTAGTTATGTTTAGTTAGTTCAATGAGGTACTTAAGTTTTAGACTCGGCTGAGCATCGATCGGAATTCGGGAAGCATTGCAGTGATTTTTTCGTCCAAATTTTCTCAGTCTCAAGTATTTGGCTACTGTGATATTAAACTAAAAAGACGTGGGCGCCAATGATGTCTCATAAAAAAAAAACTCAAGTTCATTCAATGTAGAGGGCTAATTTGTATTTGATATAATCAAAAATGATGATATCCTCCAGAGAATTAGGATCACCGACATGGTCAGAAGAATCGGAAGAATTGCGAAACTTCAGTAGTGAACTCTAATATTTGAGAACGTTCTCAAATGACAACCGCAAACCGGGAGAGAAGATGTCGAAAGCCGTGAAAATAAGATGTTGTGACGACCAGGTGAAGGTCCGAAGGGTCCCGCGGATTTCTATGGCACAAGATCGGTCTTGCGGCTGATATGGTGAATGAATACCTCAGTAAATTATCTTTAAATCATAGATGAAGACCGATTATTTTGATAGAAAACTCAATCCCGGGATCCCGGGATTGAAATAGAAATCCCGGGATTGAAAAAACCCTTAAAAATAGGCGGGATCCCGGGAACCCGGGATCCCGGGATCCCGGGATTGGAAGCCCTAGTACCTACACACAATGCAGGTTTTTCCATACAACGCAATACGGATATAACGAGATCATTTGGTAAGTAGATACCTACTTACAATACAATTTAGATTTGAACATGTCTTCGCCTGCTGTCATTATCCACCCGTTCCACAGTGGCCTCATTCAGGAAGAAAACAGATTTCATAGGGAACGGCGTTGAAACTGAACTTTAATTAAATGGCTACTTTTTAAGCTCAATTTGAACGCCGTGACTTAAAAACTTAAAGAAACCAAAAGTGATATAATTAGGCGTACAAACGATCAAACGATTCGAGAATAATCTTGGCATTATTGCAGAGGCCGCCAAGTAGCGCATTGCCGGACGAGTCAGTTAGAAGGCTGAGCGAAGCGAAGCCTTCTATTAGTACGAGTCCGGCAATCGCAATTGCGGCCGAGGTATATATAATGCTTTTCTCAAACAGCGAGGAAATACGTAAGGTCAGTCGGGGCAAGTGCGCCAGGATGGGGCAAGTGCGCCTAACATAAATATATCGAAACCTATAAATATTACTCAACTAGTAGTTGGCTGTTTACAAGGCATAGGGGCGAAATAAATTTAGGCGCACTTACCCCACATCAGTATTTACTACTTCCATGATCGTGGATGATTTGGCCATGGAAGTTGTACTTATTACCTCCATGGATTTGTCAGCTTCGGGGCGAGTGCGCCAGGATGGGGTAAGTGCGCCTAACATAAATATATCGAAACCTATAAATATTACTCAACTAGTAGTTGGCTGTTTACAAGGCATTGGGGCGAAATAAATTTAGGCGCACTTAAGTACCCCACATCAGTATTTCGATCTA
The DNA here is from genome assembly GCA_963971205.1 of Aethes cnicana. Lineage (NCBI taxonomy): Eukaryota > Metazoa > Arthropoda > Insecta > Lepidoptera > Tortricidae > Aethes > Aethes cnicana. The sequence goes on from CAXARK010000534.1 coordinate 14,562, forward strand.
CAATCGATTGTAAATGTAGGTGTGTCTAAAGTCCCTCTGATTTATATCAAGGGATTAGCTGACAGCGGGTTTTTCTTCAAGAAGCGCGTCCTGATTATCTTTTTTAGAGGTTTTAAAGGAATGAGGTCGTCACTCATGTTAAGAATCTCGGGAAAACCCTCGAGTGTCATTGTGCCGGCAGGCTCCACAATGGCGGTGTTCGTTATTCGAAGTAGGTAACCAATAAGAGGCGCGGACGCGCCACAATGCCGCTGACGAACGGTAACGGTCTTGTTTGTGCTCTAGACGGGGTGCTCATGACACCCTTGATGATACTGAGCCTTTTCGCTAATATAATACATCTTATTATATAACATAACTAGCCAAGGATAGCTTATAATGGGAATTAGGTATTTCATAACGACAATTTTTCTTTTTTTCATGTTTCAAAGTTTTAGGAAAATGATGAAATGTTTCAGAAATTTACCATCACTAAACATTTGAAACACTAAGAATCTCGTTCCAGTTATGACAATTTAAATAGACGACTTCGCTCGATGATTGATTTAAGAGATAAAGTAGCTGACTTGAAGCATTTGATAAGTAGTTGTAGAGTACTTAAGAGAAAATATTTGGCCACTGGGTAAAATTACGCGTATCATGTGTTGATTGCTTATCAGGTTGTTGTCAGGCATGGGCCCAATCAGGGCCCAATCAGACAATCAGTCTGCAGCGTGGTGCATGCATGAACAATAAAAAGGTATGTAAGTAAGTATACGGGTCAAGCAAAACGTTGTGACGATATTTTACCCACAGAATCAGAAATGAAATGAAATGAATTGAAAAATGTTTATTTAGCAAACATAAAGAATGAGATATTTTTACAAAATTGAAAGGAAACCATATATAGAGAGAACAGAAAATAATGCTTACATCGAACTTAAAATAATTTGAATTCTTAAAATAAAATAAAGTATAACGTTAAAAAAGTACATTTACTTTAGTTTGCCAAAATGGTCTTCACTCAGCATTGTTGTCTCTGAAATGCTGACGAAGATTTCGAGACGCTGATTTTCAGTGAAGCCAAAAATGAGGTGGTGCTGCTGTCTAGCTCACAAAAAAAAATCAAAATAATAAAAAATAAATAAATACATACATAAAGTACTTAATACATGTCAGTGGTGATGTAATCTGCTATCGATTCTAAGCATGTTTTCTTTTTTAGTTGTTTTTTTGTGTGATCTTCAGGTATCCTTCGCACCATCAATCCCATACTTACTGGGCCATATTTTTTTAACGACTCGAAAAAATGAGAAATCGTAGAAACATGCTTAGAATTGATAACTGATACTGTGGTTAAAATATCATCACAACGTTTTGCTTGACCCTGTATAGATAATCTCGAATACGAAACGGCTATGCAAAGACGACTTTGATAGGCATATCGTCAACATCTCTAAAGATTACGCAGAAAAAAAAAAGATTTTTGAAAATTTATATCAATTTAGAATTTGTATGCAGGCTATTTCATTCCACGTGTACCTAGCCTTTCAATTGTTAACGTTTAGAGGGGATTATATATTCGAAGTGCGACGCGTGAGCGATGCTATAGGGAATCTCCCTGTCCCTATTTAAGACTTCGCATAGAGCCCATCTTAATTAATACTTAATCTGCTTGTAGGTAAGTGCAGTGAGGCACATCGACGCAGTAAGTAAGACTATACTCCGCCTAGTCAGTAACCTAACCTTCATTGGCCGTTTGATTAGAAAGCGTGAACTCCTACATACATACTGTCCACCCGAGCCGTGTAAAAATTACTACTATTTAAGTACTTAGGTAGATACATTTTTGTACTCGTAGGTATACATACGATTTGCTAATTGCGCCATCGAAGACGTGTCGTCTCAACTAGCAAAGCTAGTCATATAAGGCAGAGCTTATTCAGCAATTAGGTCATATTAAAGACATATAAGCGCGAATTATACAGTCTACATCGTATAAAATCATCTTATTCAGCATTTTAGTTACTCAGCATATTTGTCATATATTGATGCTGAGTAAACGTTTACTCAGCGTCCTTATATGACTTAAGTATTATATAAGATTGGCTGAATAAGCCTCTACTAAATGACGCTTATATGACGTTTTAGTCGAGTAACAGCGTGTTATATGACTTTCTTATAGCAATCTTAGGTCAGTCGAGTAAAAGTAACTTCGTTGCTATTATACGACATTTATGTTTTACAAGTTGCATTTATACGACTATTATAGCACTAAATAGTAAAACGCCATATAATGATTTCCATTGCAAGAATTATATAACCGGTTTGGTGTCATGGCGCTAAAACCACTAAATATAAGAACCTATTTCATGACCTATTTAGCAGTGAAAATGGCGGACAAATGGATACTTATGATAAAAATATTTTTAATTACACTCATTTATCTAAGAATTGAAGGGGCGCGTTAATTATTTATGATAAAACCTATTACATTTCATCAGAAAACTGACCTTCGCAATACTTCGCAAACCTATGATAGAATATACCGAACCTAAATTAATTTGTAAATAATGTGTAGAATAATCAGTTTGGAGACACAATCAGACATTTGCTTCACTTAAAAATTAATCTACTACAACAGCTTATTTACGGCCCACTGCTGGGCACACTCTCATCACGTGAGGGTTTATAGTCCCCACGCGGGCCCAGTGCGGATTGGGAACTTCACACACATCCTTGAATTACTTCGCAGATGCGTGCAGGTTTCCTCACGATGTTTTCCTTCACCGAAAAGCTCAGTGGTGAATTTAAATTGAATTTTGCACTTAAATAATTTCAGCGGTGCGAGCCGGATTTGAACCCATGACCCTCTGCATGAGAGCCGGTAGGTCAAACCACTAGGCAACCACGGCTAAAAATAAATCTGCTGTTTAGTATTCCAGTCACTTTTATAAGTCAAAAAAAGTCATATAAGAGCAATATAAGTTGCAGTTACAGCACAAATTAAGCATATATCTGTCACTCCGGTGATAATTAAATGACCATTTAGCTGAACAGACTACCTTTATATGACTGAAATGCTGATTAAGTTACCCTTATACAACCTTTATATGACTGAAACGCTGAATAAAATGGGCCAATATCGCGCTATATAAACGTAATCATTACGTTTACATGACTTATCTCGTAATTTGTGTGCTAAATAAGTTACGTTGCCGCGACCATTATATGGCTTATTTTTGCTAGTTGGGGTGGTTATACCGTTACTCAAGAATGGTTGAATAACGAGAGGAAAACCAGAAGTAAAGTTCGAAATTACATTTTAAGGCAAGTGCGAAACTTGGGCTGTATTCAAAGCCTTAGTCTTAAAATAGGGATCTCCCTGTTCCCTATAGGATCGTTTACGCGTCGCATGAACTTTAAGCAGCTAGATTTAAAGTTCAACTTGACACGTGAGGGATCCTATAGGCAACATCCCTTAGGACTTCGAATGAGCCAAAGTTAGTCATTTTATCTCGAGTCCCTACTTCCCTAGTTATGTTGGCGCGAACGAAAGTGAGCGTTAACATTAGGGACGAGTGAAGAATGACACTTCCGCACGTGTATCGAACGACGTTTTTTAATACAGTTGCGAAAAAATAAGAAAAACAACGAGTAAGGAATTAGAAACGTTTATATTATTAATTTTGTAATTGCAATAGAACTGAAAAATAATAAAGTTCCACAAAAATTAAAAAAAATCTCCTTATAAAAAAATCTTCTTTCTTTATTTATTTATTTTTTATTTACATAATAGTTAATGGCACAATTTGTACAATTATTGAGTGTGATATTGAAAGTTTTTGCTGGTAAATTAAATGTTTGGCTGACTGAATTATTAATCTCACATGTCTGTGAAGACTGAGTAACTGGGAAAAGGGAAAAGCACTAGTTCGCAAAAACCAACTTTGCGCACGCTAAACAGCTACGTAAGTAGCACTTTTTGAGCAACTGTATTAAAAAAACTGTTACGCACGCTCACTAGGTGTCAAAAAACAAAAAACGATCGTTCGGTAATCCCAAACTTATCGCATGCTAAACAGGTAATCGAATAAACATTTCGATTACCTGTTTAGCAGGGAAAAGTTTATCATTTGACTTTTTGAGCAAATGTAGGTATTAATAAAGTTCAATAATTTATCGTTAGGTATTAGGCACGTTATGTTACGTTATTACATTCTTAAACCGCCGCTTATTTATTTTTGCCGGCTTTGTATAACTTAAACGATGAAATTGTTTTGCAAAACTATTTTAATAGAAATACTAGTATCCAGTCGATACAATAACAGTCAACGAGAAAAATAACTTTAATATTGATTATAAAGGTTAGTTTATAAACTCTACATCTACGTATATAGATACATAATTGTGGCCTACCCTTGTCTCGGGGGTGAGGAAATTGAAAATACCCTGAATGACATTTAACCAGCAACGAAGACCCCAGATATATCGCTGATCACCGCTCCTCGAGCCTTTATTTCAGTCGAGCGGGGGACGGGGGAGGTCGTACACCTCTGGTGGCCAATAAGACGCACAGGTATGCCTCACACTATCTCGAGGGAATTGAGGAGATTGAAAACTTCAGTTTGGTAGCCAAGAATCATGGACACCGGGTGCTATACCCACAAATCCCACAATCAACTTTAATTTGACTTCACCGGGGATGATACTAGTAAACCTTTTTTTGGGTCGTCTTGCTGCAGAATGATAATATGAGACATGACACAATGATAATATGAGAACGTAGAGTGTTCCATTTTTAGAGTTATTCAGAACATTCGGGGCGAGATCTCACTTAACCGTCTTTCAGCAGAAATGACCCTGCTTGCTCCTGCCTGTCGCGGCTAATGTGATTTGGCAATTTCCTGCGCATTTTACCAACAAAAGCCGAGGAATACCATACCCTGTTCATGTACTTAATATGTTTTTTTTTTATTGTCACATACGCACGACTTCTTTAGGTAGGTAAACTGTAGTTGAGTGGTAAAACAATCTATTTAGTTCAGTGTTTAGTTTAGGTAGTTCAGATAGGGATCGTCCTAATACATACAACGCGACTACGCGACTATCGCGCTACCCGCGCGATGCGACCATCGCGTGGTTGCTGGTGGCGATTACGCGAATGTCATTTAGGACACCTAGGTATTTTAGGCCCAGCTGTGTGTATTCCAAGGCCAGCTCGAGCTCAAGATGGAACCGCTCCCGTGGGTCGCGATCGTCGCGATTGTCGCGCGCGGTCGATGGGAGCAACAGACGGCCGCTATAGTCAATACGGCGGCGCGCGTCATACGCTTACCGTGATCGATTGCTAGCCTTGCAATGCCACCTTGGTTTTACCATGGCTTAGATAATTCAATTCAATAAATTTATTTCGGACCCATGATCCACAATTTGTTAGTAGCACAATAATACTTACTGTCTAGACAGGGTTGGTAACAAAACACTTAATAAATTACTTTTAATAAAAATCAAACTTAGTAGCATACTTATTTGTTTATTAATACAGCCATGGTTGTTTTTTAAAGTGCACCAGTGTTCAGTGTCCGTCGTCGATGGTCATGGCGGCCGTCCCGGGGTCGTAGTTGAAGTCCAGGGTGTGCGAGCGTACGATCTCCTTGAACACGAACGCCGACTTGCGCGGCGTGCGCGTGCGCGCCGGGTCCGAGTAGTCTACCTCGTACAGGCCGAAGCATTCCCTTAAACGTAACAAGTATTCATCAGAAATTGAAAAAAAAAACTATGTATTGACGGAGTAAGTGATTCGGCGAACATACAAAAATAACATACAGTGGAACATAGGACCTCCTCTTTGCTTGAAGCCGGTTATAATATAACTAGCATTTTCACTGGACCGGGCCAGCTCTGGCTGCAGAGTTGTGATACTTCTTTCCTTTAACTGACGTGGTTTTTAAAGGATTGTTGTTTCAGCATTCGCTATTAAGGAGACACTAATAAGTACTTACCTACATTTCTACACCAACAATTTACTCCAAACATTCACCGGTTTGCGACATACGTTGAGATAGGTAATGAATTTGCAAACAGAAGTTCGCGGTTTCAAAGCACTCAATGTAACAAGCAACAATGTAGGTATTCTCCCACCATCTCAGCATCATGTACTATTAGTTCATCATCATAATTTCAGCCGAAAGACGTCCACTGCTGGACATAGGCCGTCCCAAGGCGCGCAACTCCGATCGGTCTTATGCCATTCGCATCCAGACTAGTAAGTACTTACGTGTATCCCTGCATCCACTCGAAGTTGTCCATGATGCTCCAGGCGGTGTAGGCGCGGACGTCGGAGCCTTCTTCCATGGCGTCCAGCATAGCGTCCAGGTATAGCCGGATGTAGGTCACGCGGTCCTCGTCGTCCAGACCGCCCAGCGTCGCGAACCCATTCTCGGTGATGATAATTGGCGGGTTGTTGTAGTCTCTCCTGATCTTAGAATTTTGTAGAAGCCCCACGGCGTCACCTAGTAAGGAAAACCACTTTACAACGTGTTCCAATCTAAACCATACATACTCATGGCTAATGTGAAACTGTAACTGACCTTAGTAAAATCTGATTCGCCAATTCTCCATTCCTGCAAGTTATATGTCACAGCACTAGTGTCGTCTTTATAAGACGGAACATTGTAATATCCATACACGCTTTCATTCCTGTAGGATAACTTTGAAGAGTAATGGTTGAGTCCAAAGTAATCTGATGTTCCTCGGACGTAGGCCTTTTCCTCTTCTGTGAACTCCGGCAGTCGGGACCTCGCGAACCCTTGGTCGGCGCTCTTGGCGGCCACGTTCCGCACCATTGCCGGCGGGAACCCACCACTTTCAGAGAAGATCGGATGAGCGTATTGTCCCCACTGAAACAAGTAGGTAGTTAATATAAGCAATTTATTTAATTTTAATAAAATACCGATGTTAGAGAAGAGACTAGTCAACCAAAAACCTACATCGAATTGGTTGGAATCTTCAGCAGCTTCAACGTGGTTGATATCATTTTCATTTTCGGGCTCATACCATGTAGAGCTCAGTGTTATACTGACAGTTCCTCCTTGTGTTGACCGGTAGCCTTCGTCATAAATGTGCCAAGCCTTGGCGTGAGCAAGAAGCAAATTCTTGGCACATAAATATTCCGCTACACCCGAGATATTTAATCGTGGTGCCAAAGTAGTGTCGCCGTAGCCATTGTAGCAAATCATATTGGGTTCATTCATTGTTATCCAGAATTTGACTCTGTCTCCGAATAGTTCGTACGCGGTGCGTGCGTAATCCGCATACCAGTCGACTATGTTGGGGTTAGTCCACCCGCCCATCTCTTGAAGCTTCTGCGGTAAATCCCAATGGTATATGGTAATCATGGGTGTGATGTTGTATTTCAGCATTTCATTTATATAGTTGTTGTAAAATTCAACGCCTGCCGGATTTATTTTGTCGGAGAAACTTGTAGGCATGAGCCGAGTCCATGAGAGCGAGAACCTGTAGTAATGGATCCCGAGCTCCCTCATCATCTCGACGTCTCTCTTGTACAGGTGGTACGAGTCAGCCGCGACGTCTCCGTTGGAGCAGTCTTTGACGAGACACGGGTCGCTGTGAGTCATGTGATCCCATATGTTGGGGGATTTACCTGGAACATTTTTACAAAATAAGCTAATAAACCTAAACATTAGAGCAAAATAAGTCTAGCCTATTTAAAAAACACACGTTGTTAGAAATAAAACCCATTATATTATATTATAACTAAATGAAATATAACGTTTATCAAAATACAAATTAAAATCATTAGTACGATGATGTAGATTCAAATTAACTCGTTAACCAATCGTTTTTATTCCAAAATTTACAAAAGTTCCGAAATAAGAGTCCCCAGTACGTTTTAATTCGCAAACTACTTATCAGATTGACACCAAATTTTACAAGAGCACAGATATTAGTGTCCAAAATACACTTTGATTGTAATAAATTGAATAACAAAGAAACTAGGACCATTTTACCTTCCTCCATACAAACTTAAAAATTCAGTTTTTTGGCTGTAATTTAATTGTTTTATTTTACCACGACATTTACTAATTACGGACACTCACGATAATGATTTTATTATATGTAACCAAGTTTCGAGTCAATCTGTTTATTATTTTGGGAATAAAAGCGAAACGAAAGTGAAAAGTTGAGAAACGCCGTGCGTACTGGGGACTCTTGAACTTTTTTTGAATTATGCGTACCATCTTCGTCCCAAGCACCCTCAATCTGGTAAGAAGCTGTCGACGTCCCAAACATAAAACCGTCAGGAAATTTACGAGGTTCATGTTGGCTGCTCTTTGTCGCCTTGGAGTCGGCCAGAGCAAGAACAGCGATGCATAACCTAAAAAATATTAAAATTATACAAATGCACCAGACAAATTCCACATACAATAAGTACAAGCCGTGGTAGCATAGTGGTTTGATCTAGCGCCTCTCATGCAGAGGGTCGGGAGTTCGATACGCACCTCTGAAATGATTTATGTGCGAAATTTAATTTGAATTTACCATTGAGCATTTCGGTGAAGGAAAACATTGTGAGGAAACCTGCACGCATCTCCGAAGTAATTCAAGGATGTGTGTGAAGACTCCAATCCGCATTGGGCCCGCGTGGGGACCATAGCCCAAGCCCAGCAGTGGGCCATAAATAGGCTGTTGTGGTGGGAAGTACAAACGAAATTGAGAGTCATTAGAATAAAAGTCACGAAGTTCTGTTCAATGTTTACAGAGTTTTGTTTTTAATTGGTATACGTTTAGGAATGTCATCCCAATAATAGGAATACGAGATCGGATTACAACATGTTTTCAATTTGAAAAGCTAATAACGGCCACCGTTAGAAATACTCACAATAAGCCTTTCCACATTTTGCTCATCTGTCGATACTGTTAACGGTGGGAGAGACGTGCACTTATTTATATACTCGTAGAGTTAGATTAAAATATGTTTAGTCATTTGCGAAGAAGTTACTATCTGAGTGCGGATTAGAGTATTACAACCGTCACTTGTCCTGATAACACCGTTTGCGACACTGTAAAGGGTCAGATATGTATGACATAAGGCATTCGATTTCTAATCGTCAAGTGGATTGTTCTTAATTCTTAAATTCCGTACAGGGAAAGACATGATGGGTTTTATCCCGGAAATCATCAGTGGAGGGATGAAATGGTTGGAAACTCGCATGAGATCCCAAGCAGACAAAGTCTAGGCTTTTTTAAATTTCGACTTTCGTCTAGTCTTATCAATACTATCTTATCTTATCTTACTAATATTATAAAGGCGAAAGTTTGTTTGGATGGATGTATGGATGGATGTTTGTTCCTCTTTCACGCAAAAACTACTAAACGGATTTTAATGAAACTTTACAGTAATGTAGCTTATAGATCAGAATAACACATAGGCTACTTTTTATCCTGGAAAAACGTATAGTTCCCGCGGGAACGCGATAACCGAATTCCACGCGGGCGAAGTCGCGGGCAGAAGCTAGTAATATTATAAATGTTTGTTTGTTTGTCCTTCTTTCACGTCGCAACGAATGGACCGATTTTAATGAAATTAGTTATGGTAATTTTTAGAGAAAATTGGTATGGAGATAGTTTGAGACCCGGGCAATAACATAGGATATTTTTATCTCGATATTGCCATGGGAACGGGTTTTCTACGGGTCAAACCAATTTTTCAATACTCCTATAACTTTAACTGTCTATACTCGTATGTATAGTATCATCGGGTACGCAAATTCCACAAGTCTACGCGGGAGGAAGTTCGCGGGCATCGGCTAGTTAAAACATAAATGTGAAATAAGAGCCATATACTATGTCTCTTTAGGTAGGTGCCAAGTTCTGCTAGTCACTTGGAATGTATTTCAAGATGAGAGATGTTTTTACGTGCAGGCTATGTTATACTGTGTCTAAGACCAACTTGCAGCAAGCTGTTAACTGCTTAACTCAGATTTATTTGTATGAATTTAACGTGGGTTAAGAAGCTAACCCGAGGTTAGCGGCTTGGTGCAAATGTGCCTAATCAACTTAATATCTTCGTTCGGTCGTACTTTTTAGGGTTCCGAAGTCCATAAGGAACCCTTATAGTTTCGCCATGTCCGTCCGTCCGTCCGCACTATTGCTCGGAGATGCTTAGGTCTAGAGAGCTGTAATTTGGCATGAATATGCATATTAGTTATGCTGACAAAGTGGTACAATAAAATTTTGAAATATATTTTTTATAGGGTACCTCCCCTACTCGTAAAGTGGGGATGTAATTTTTTTTTCTTGCATACCCCATGGTGCGGCATATCGTTGAATAGGTCTCAAAAAAATATTGTGGGTTTGTTAAAACCATTTTTTGATTAAGTGATGCATTTGTGAAATATTAAGCTTTAAAGTGCTATTTTTTGTTAGAGTCACGTGTCCCCCCCCCCCTGCCAGCTAAATGGTGGTATTTGGATGGCTGAAAAAAATCACGGTTGTGGCATATATAACGCAGTTGAAAGGAAAACTATCAGAGCTAAGTAGGCTGTACAAACTTACGAGTAATAGTCGACCAACTTATAATGATGATTTTTCTCGAGCGGCAGGGGAGTCGGGCGGGCACGTCATACCACAGGCTAGATGCTAATAAGTCTTAGAAAGGTACTGTGGGCATCGTCAACTTCGGAACCCTATAATTTGCGCGTGGCCCGACACGCACTTGGCCGGTTTTTTTAGACAGTGTCGGTACTTTTTTTTTCTACAAGGGGGTGACAATAAAGAGTTCGTTTGATGTTTTGCTATTTAATTTATGTGTCACGTCAATATGGTGACAATATGAAACTGTGATAGGACCCTATCTCGAACTTATCGCGATAATGTCGTATAAGTATTTTCAATACAATCTGTCATTTTGGATGGATCTGAATGTCATTTAAGTACGAAAACATTTCGAAAAGTCAGTGAATTTGCCCCCAGTTGACAGTAACTTTTGTCTTACTCTTTTTAAGGGCCTTATGCATTAGTCGTCATGGAAATATTCGTTTATTTTGTATGAAAAAGCTAAAAAAATGTTTTGTTCGATAAATTATCAACTAAAATTCATTTACGGTATACATGCCGAAGTTAACGCATATCAACAAAAATACCCTGTATATAAAAATAAATCGTCGTGTGTTAGCCTGGCTAAGGCTCGACAACTGCTGGACCGATTGGGCTGATTCTTTTTTCGTATATTCCCCGTAATTCTGGGAAGGTATAGAAAGAAAGAAAATTTATAAAATCTGGTAAAATAACTTTTTATGGGAATCCGTGGTGATACGAAGTTCACCGGGCCAATTAGTACCTATATAATTATAATTATGCGATATGTAAGTATCGCCGAAGCTGTGGTGGCCTAGGGGTTCGACCTACCGCCTCTCATGCAGAGGGTCAAGGGTTCGATTCCGGCTCGCACCTCTAAGTTTACTTATGTGCGAAATTCAATTTGAATTTACCACTGAGCTTTTCGGTGTGAAGTAAAACATCGTGAGGAAACCTGCATGCATCTGCGAAGTACTTAATTCAAAAATGTGTGTGAAGTCCCCAATCCGCACTGGGCCCGCGTGGGGACTATAGCCCAAACCCTCTCGTGATGAGAGGAGGCCTGTGCCCAGCACAAACTAACTTAAATATAGAGAGTACCTAAACTAAGTTATTATGTAGATGTAAAGCCGTGGGGCCTAGTGGTTCGACCTGCCGCCCCTTATGCAGAGGGTCGTGGGTTCGATTCCAGCTCGCACCTCTAAGTTTACTTGTGTGCGAAATTCAATTTGAATTTTCCACTGAGCTTTTCGGTGAAGGAAAACATCGTGAGGAAACCTGCACGCTTCTGCGAAGTAAATCAAAGATGTGTGTGAAGTCCCCAATCCGCACTGGGCCCGAGTGCAGACTATACCCGATTATAGCCCAAACCCTCTCGTGTGATGAGAGCAGGCCTGTTCCCAGCAGTGGGACGCAAATAGGCTTTAGTAGTAGATGTACCTACCTACCCATCTCGTTACGAATTGATGTGTTTCACGAACCGCCGCCTTGTGGGGAGCCCCGAAAGTCTCGTGTAATAGATTGAAAAGCCTTTTTCAATTAGGGTGACACAGTTACTATCTAAATATCAATTCATCAAAAATGTAAGCAGACACTGTTATCGAAGGGTCGGTGTGGGTACGGCTTGCGGTGATCGAACCTGTGTAAGTATATAGGTACTGAGTAAACATATTCTAGTAGTACGTAAAATACCAAATTCAAGTACCTAGGTAGGTACTTGTACACCGTACCGCAGTCAGGCAGGCATGAGCTTCTATGACATTTGCCATAACAACTTTGAGATCAGACAATCTGAATCTCTAACTAAACCTACCTATTTTAAACGCGCTAATAGCACCTAATATATTATTACTTACTTTAAACGTCTATACACGGTGGGTCAGAAAATATGGCAAATAATTAACCCACAGTATCGGCTATCGATTCTAAGTATATCGTATAGGTCTTTAATTTTTTTTGAGTTGGTAGAAAAAATAATTGTATATGGGATTGGTTGTGTGAGCGACGCCTGAATCCTATACAAAATATTTTTTTTACCAACTCAAAAAAAATAAAAGACCTATACAATATACTTAGAATCGATAGCCGATACGGTGGGTTAATTATTTGCCATATTTTCTGACCCACCATGTATTATTTTATCTATTTTAATTTATACAAGCAATCTCAGAGACTGCTCTAACGATTTGGATA